>OY804583.1:71031967-71296967 GCA_963680875.1 Bathymodiolus brooksi
TTTGGTTGTGTGTTTTTTTCTTTTGATTTGGTTTGGTTGTGTGTTTTTTCTTTTGATTTGGTTTGGTTGTGTGTTTTTTTCTTTTGATTTGGTTTGGTTGTGTGTTTTTTCTTTTGATTTGGTTTGGTTGTGTGTTTTTTTCTTTTGATTTGGTTTGGTTGTGTGTTTTTCCTTTTGATTTGGTTTGGTTGTGTGTTTTTTCCTTTTGATTTGGTTTGGTTGTGTGTTTTTTCCTTTTGATTTGGTTTGGTTGTGTGTTTTTCCCTTTTGATTTGGTTTGGTTGTGTGTTTTTTTCTTTTGATTTGGTTTGGTTGTGTGTTTTTTTCTTTTGATTTGGTTTGGTTGTGTGTTTTTCCCTTTTGATTTGGTTTGGTTGTGTGTTTTTTCCTTTTGATTTGGTTTGGTTGTGTGTTTTTCCTTTTGATTTGGTTTGGTTGTGTGTTTTTCCCTTTTGATTTGGTTTGGTTGTGTGTTTTTCCTTTTGATTTGGTTTGGTTGTGTGTTTTTCCTTTTGATTTGGTTTGGTTGTGTGTTTTTCCTTTTGATTTGGTTTGGTTGTGTGTTTTTTCTTTTGATTTGGTTTGGTTGTGTGTTTTTTCTTTTGATTTGGTTTGGTTGTGTGTTTTTTCTTTTGATTTGGTTTGGTTGTGTGTTTTTTCTTTTGATTTGGTTTGGTTGTGTGTTTTTTCTTTTGATTTGGTTTGGTTGTGTGTTTTTTCTTTTGATTTGGTTTGGTTGTGTGTTTTTTCCTTTTGATTTGGTTTGGTTGTGTGTTTTTTTCTTTTGATTTGGTTTGGTTGTGTGTTTTTTCTTTTGATTTGGTTTGGTTGTGTGTTTTTTCTTTTGATTTGGTTTGGTTGTGTGTTTTTTCTTTTGATTTGGTTTGGTTGTGTGTTTTTTCCTTTTGATTTGGTTTGGTTGTGTGTTTTTTCTTTTGATTTGGTTTGGTTGTGTGTTTTTCCTTTTGATTTGGTTTGGTTGTGTGTTTTTTCCTTTTGATTTGGTTTGGTTGTGTGTTTTTTCTTTTGATTTGGTTTGGTTGTGTGTTTTTCCCTTTTGATTTGGTTTGGTTGTGTGTTTTTTTCTTTTGATTTGGTTTGGTTGGTGTTTTTTCTTTTGATTTGGTTTGGTTGTGTGTTTTTCCCTTTTGATTTGGTTTGGTTGTGTGTTTTTCCCTTTTGATTTGGTTTGGTTGTGTGTTTTTCCCTTTTGATTTGGTTTGGTTGTGTGTTTTTCCCTTTTGATTTGGTTTGGTTGTGTGTTTTTTCTTTTGATTTGGTTTGGTTGTGTGTTTTTTCTTTTGATTTGGTTTGGTTGTGTGTTTTTTCTTTTGATTTGGTTTGGTGTGTGTTTTTCCCTTTTGATTTGGTTTGGTTGTGTGTTTTTCTTTTGATTTGGTTTGGTTGTGTGTTTTTTCTTTTGATTTGGTTTGGTTGTGTGTTTTTCCCTTTTGATTGTTTGGTTTTGTGTTTTTTCTTTTGATTTGGTTTGGTTGTGTGTTTTTTTCTTTTGATTTGGTTTGGTTGTGTGTTTTTTCTTTTGATTTGGTTTGGTTGTGTGTTTTTTCTTTTGATTTGGTTTGGTTGTGTGTTTTTTTCTTTTGATTTGGTTTGGTTGTGTGTTTTTTCTTTTGATTTGGTTTGGTTGTGTGTTTTTTCCTTTTGATTTGGTTTGGTTGTGTGTTTTTTCTTTTGATTTGGTTTGGTTGTGTGTTTTTTCCTTTTGATTTGGTTTGGTTGTGTGTTTTTTCTTTTGATTTGGTTTGGTTGTGTGTTTTTCCCTTTTGATTTGGTTTGGTTGTGTGTTTTTTTCTTTTGATTTGGTTTGGTTGTGTGTTTTTCCCTTTTGATTTGGTTTGGTTGTGTGTTTTTCCCTTTTGATTTGGTTTGGTTGTGTGTTTTTTTCTTTTGATTTGGTTTGGTTGTGTGTTTTTCCCTTTTGATTTGGTTTGGTTGTGTGTTTTTCCCTTTTGATTTGGTTTGGTTGTGTGTTTTTTTCTTTTGATTTGGTTTGGTTGTGTGTTTTTCCCTTTTGATTTGGTTTGGTTGTGTGTTTTTTCCTTTTGATTTGGTTTGGTTGTGTGTTTTTCCCTTTTGATTTGGTTTGGTTGTGTGTTTTTCCCTTTTGATTTGGTTTGGTTGTGTGTTTTTTCCTTTTGATTTGGTTTGGTTGTGTGTTTTTCCCTTTTGATTTGGTTTGGTTGTGTGTTTTTCCCTTTTGATTTGGTTTGGTTGTGTGTTTTTTTCTTTTGATTTGGTTTGGTTGTGTGTTTTTCCCTTTTGATTTGGTTTGGTTGTGTGTTTTTTCCTTTTGATTAGGTTTGGTTGTGTGTTTTTTTCTTTTGATTTGGTTTGGTTGTGTGTTTTTCCCTTTTGATTTGGTTTGGTTGTGTGTTTTTTTCTTTTGATTTGGTTTGGTTGTGTGTTTTTTCTTTTGATTTGGTTTGGTTGTGTGTTTTTTCCTTTTGATTTGGTTTGGTTGTGTGTTTTTTCTTTTTGATTAGGTTTGGTTGTGTGTTTTTTTCTTTTGATTTGGTTTGGTTGTGTGTTTTTTTCTTTTGATTTGGTTTGGTTGTGTGTTTTTCCCTTTTGATTTGGTTTGGTTGTGTGTTTTTTTCTTTTGATTTGGTTTGGTTGTGTGTTTTTTCTTTTGATTTGGTTTGGTTGTGTGTTTTTTTCTTTTGATTTGGTTTGGTTGTGTGTTTTTTGTTTTGTTTTGTTTTTGTTTTTTGTTTTTCTTTTTTAAAGTTTTTCTTTTTTTCTATTTTTTTTTCTACTATGTAATTGTTGATCATCATTTTCATTATGTTAAATGGTAAAACAAAGACTTTACATGTTCTCGTTTTTTCTTCAGATATTATTTTTAGGAATACACCTCTTGTACGAGGTGTAGAACTCCCAATATGTAATGTCCGATGGATGATATACTAGTTGCATAACTACAAGCAATACAATTTATTATTGAAATGTACGTGCGGTGCTGACAATAAACATGTTTCCTTAAGTCACTGCCAAAGTCCACCAAATTCCGTTGTCGGTATAACAGTACATGCATTAATTAACCTCACATGTAAATCCTATCAATTAATGGCACGATTATTGGTGTGTGAAAATACGTCATGAATTTCTAAGTGAGCTTTAATTCACTATAACTTTAGCAAGCATTACAGTACATTTAAAGTCCGAATATGAGCAGCTTCATTTTTTTTCAAACCTAAAAAGATTCTTTTTATGGGTTATGGTTATCGTATTTAACGCCACTTTCAACAATAAATCAGTTATATTGTGGTGGTCAGTTTTATTGGTGGAGGAAACCGGAGTACCCGGAGAAAACCGCCGACCCCTCGCAGGTCACTAACAAACTTTATTAGTTTTATCAGTGGTGGAATCAATATATTTATATTGTGGGAAAATATATAATTCATTTGTACTAAATTTATGTTACGCATGTGCAACAGGTAGACTGTTTATTACAGGGTTCGTGCTTTTTGTCCCACATTTTGTGCAACAAACGCCAAAATTTATTTGTATCCCTTTGGTGTCCGCCAAAATAGAAAACGCCAAAATGTTCAGTATACTTTTCCAATCCATATTCGCAAAATTTGACACCCGCCAAAATAAACCGCTATACTAGACTATTCACGACAAACAATACAATATATAACTGCAGTGTGTGACGACGAACAACTTCCTTAAGTCGCTGCTATCACCTCAAAAGTTTATTATATCGGGTAGACCTCACAGATAATATCTGGTGTCTGATAAATACAGATTGTGTAGTTAATTGAATATGCAATTATTAAACGATTGTAGACTGCTTGAGGGGGGATTATGGTGTTTAACGCCACTTTCAACAATATTTCAGTTATATCGTAGCGTTTGAAAGTTCGAGTCCAATATGTTGTCACAACCACTTGTATATAGCACAATCTGAAATATTTTACCAGGACGTAAAAATTACGTTTGAGTTTTTACGTTAACATCAATACCATATTCGTACGTAACAAAAACGTTCTTACTACGATGTCTCAACGACTTGCATATAAGGTATTCTGAAATACGTTGTGGCAACGAAACTTTCAAGTAAGAAATGAACCTGACTAAACTGCAAAGTGAAACGTTGTGAATACGTAATGAACTAGCTGGGTTGTTCTCGCCATGATATACCTGAAAAATTGCTGAGTTTGGCGTTAAACAACAATCACTCACTCACTAAAATTGAACAGCCTCGCATATTTATATACCTCCATATCTCTTCTTACTACTAATAGTATATAATGTACTTAAGCTGTTTATAATAACCAAAAGTAAGTCCAAATTAATTAGGAATGAAGAAGAGTATTTATCTAACCTTTCAGCACTTATATACACTGAGACCTGTTAGAATCTAATTAACACACCTTTGTTTTTCAGGCCCCTATAATACATGGTTTACCTACATCTGTGAATGTTGGAGAGCAAGAATATGAAAGACGTCTTATTTATGAGTTAACTGTGACCGACGTTAACAACGATGCTTTTACCTGTAACACAGAATCAATTACTCCAAAACCTAACAACACAAATGTCAACTTCAATACACTTATAGATTCTTCTCATGGAAGTAAGTTTATATTTACCATAAGATTATGTTCTCGTGGTGATATCACATAGGAGTAATTTGATTAACCATACAATCATGAATGAATTTATGACGTCTTCCATTGAGAGGAAACTTGTATTTACCATACAATTATGATCTTATGGGTCCATTCCATAGGAGTATTTGGAGTAACCATAGAGTAACGAATTTATGATGTCTTCTCGCGGGAGTAACATTTTATTTATCACACAGTTATCAACCCAGAATGTCATGTAGTAAGTTTGTATTCATCATACAGTAATGTATCCAGACCGTGATCTCCTGAAGGAGTAATGTAAAAATAAACTCATGATGTCCTCCCATATGTATATTTAAGGTAAACCTACAGTATGAAACTCATTATGTCTCCCCATCAGAGCGAAATTCATTTAACTATCAGCAATACTCTCATTATGTCTTCTGGTATTATTTATACTATAACTAATTGGCGAGTTTCATTATCAAAAATATGTCACGAATGACCAAATAACGCAGTAACTCACGAATGCGAGTGAGTTACAACGTTATTTGGTCATGAGTGACATATTTTTGATAATGAAACTCGTCAATTAGTTATATTATTTGCTATATAGATAAAAAATGTTTCGAATCGAATTTAACCCTTTTGGTGCGACGTTTTCAAATTTACTGAACGTCATATGCGACGTTTATTTTCAACGTCATACAAATCGTGCAAAAACGTCTGGAAAACGGCTCATTTGATGGGAGTCGGTGCGTCCTTTACAACGCGTTTGTACTTGCGTCGCATTGACTTGAATGTACAATCTGTTATTTTGATAAATTTATGATTTTTTTTTACATTTGTGGCTCTTGTGTCAATCTACCATGTAGTAAAATTAAGTCTAATTTAGCTGTTTTTATCCCTTTATTGATAGTTCTTCTGTAAACAAATATATTATAAGAAATTTCTGAACACTAAATACATCAATCTCTTCGCGTGAATTCCAATAATAAATGTTCAATAGAATCTCTGATCGTTTCTTTATTTAATAAATAACGGGCCGTTCTTAATATAATTGTTCACTATAACAAATCATTCTTCTGCTATCCTCGTGTGGAATGATTTGAAGCAATCTCCGACGCATAATCCAAAGTTACACAAATTGTCAGGACACCATGTTCTCACTTTGGAACTACAAATTCTGCACACTTTACGTTTTTGATCTGGAAAAGACAAAACATTTATATAATATAAAAAAAAACTACCAAGAATCATTGTAAGCAAATTATATTTTTATTTCGACTAATTCAATTGTTTTTCAGTTTAAAACTGTACGGTAAAATATATAAGTTTATTTCAACTTTTACGGTGAAATTTTATTTCATTTTTTACAATCATCTTACCAATTTTAATAATTAATTCCGTATTGCGAATTATTTTATAATCCTTTGCAACACTTTTGTTTTTAGATATTTGTGTCAGTCACACAACTTTATAAATAGAAAAAAAAATGCACCCGTTCTCTGTTTACTTCAAGTAAAAAAAGCCTTAAATAATAAAAACGGACACTGAAGGTTGTTGTTTCGAAGTTGTATATTACATCTGTGTCGCTTCTGCGACCAATTAGTGTCCGGTGTGCGATTACCTTGTATCCTATGTTTTATACGGACGAAAGACTTAGAATACATTGAAAACCTTCACTCTGACATTGTAATATTTGAATGAAGAATCCAGTCACCAATAAATTCACCGACGGTATTTCAGAGTCTTTCCAGCAAAAGCAATCATAGAATATTTACACCCATATCATTTTTGTTTAAACTATAAGATAAATAAAATGAAACTAACTTGGAATTAGATTAATAAAATGGCGTTCTGTCAGTCTCTGGGGAACAGGATGAATACTTGGCCTGCCAGTCCTTTTCTTCTCACAGGAATAATCTCCAATTAACCCTTGGTATAGTTGACTTGTAAATTCTAACCTTGACATTTTGCTCACAAGCCCTCGATTTTGCAGGTACACAATGTAACTGTTTACTGAAATATTATATTTATTTTGAAATATAAATAATCTATATTTTTTTTTTTTAATTTGCTAGTAAATTAATCTTAAATTAGTTCCGATATTTGATTTTCACATCTATGCAAATTAATTTATTCAAATTCAAACCATCACCTAAGATATAAAAACTAAATCATCTATTGGAAGTGAATCGACATTTGCTATAATTTTTATTTTTTACAAAAAGAATTTTATTAATTTATCTCGCTAGACTTACCAGTGATTCTAAGAAGTACGTTCATTAGAAGTTTCTTCCACAATTTGACAGACTTCACATTTGGGTCATAAGTTGTCAGCAACTGGTCCGCCATATCAACACCTCCCATTAATTTGTTATACATGACAACTGTTTTTGGAACATCATGTTCAACACCTCTTGAATTTGCATAATTTTCTAAACCGAAAGAAGATTGATTGATTGATTTTTTGTGTTTTAACGCCACTTTCAGCAATATTTCAGCTATATCATGGCGACCAGTTTTAGTGGTGGAGCCACTGGAGGAAGCCGGAGTACCCGAAGAGAACCACCGACCATGGGCAAGCAACTGGTAAACTTTATGACATGAGGTTGCGAGTCGAGTGCACCCTTTTTTGTAATTTACAAAGCCGGGCGCGAACCCACGCCGTATTGGTGATAGGCTTGTATGAGTTGTTAGATGTAACGACATAACTCATTGAGCCACCCGGGCCCCCCTGAAAGAAGAGTTATTAAACATTATTAGTTATATGGTAATTGTACATACATTTATTTTAAGACACATGTACAATGTATATCAAAACGAGGACAGTCTATAGTTCTCGCTTAGATTATCGTTTTAACAAAAACATAAATTGTGTGACAACCCAACTTCTTAATTGAACTACATGTAGATAGATCGAGTATTTTTTAAAGCAAATATTACAAATATATTTACATACTAGTATTACCTAGGAGGATATATAGAAGACAAAAGGCACACCGTCTTCCTGTCTCCATACTTTAGAGCCATTATTGCACCGGACTGTCGAACAACTCGTTCACCCTTCTGTAATTTCATGTTTTGGCATGTTCTTTCTGGTGGCCCTAACTGTTCCAGTCAAGTATGTTTGGTTATCGAACATGTCACGGCATAAAAGTGGGCTTGTAAAGCCATTGTCAACCACTACATGATGATGTTTTCTATAGAAGGGCTCGACCAACTTGGTAACAACATCGTATCCAAGTCCATGTACACTGTTTCTCTGTGCAATGTTTCGTTTTCCTGTAAAATAAATTTAATAAAACCACATGTAAAGATAACAAGGTTTTGGATTATTTGGGGGGGGGGGGGGGGGGGGGGGACAACTAGAAATTCTCAACGGCAAGAAAAATACATATTTTAAAATGATGAACATATTTGATACAAACACGAGGAGTCAGTTTTTTAACAAGCTAGGATTTTCAATTATAATAATTAATCTGGTTTTATTATCGTCGAATGGCTTAATAATTTATATATGTAGGAAACTGTTGTGTTGAGCGAAGTAATGAATGAACTGTAAGATGGTTCATACAGGAACACTATTTGTTTTAGACGGGAAGGGGTCGGGGTTGGCAAATATTGTGAATAAATATTCTATCCTTCTAAAATTTACTTCCCACTCCCTACTGGGTTTTAAACTTATAATCTTATTGATTGTACCACGACATATTTTCATCTACAACACTGCTATGCATTCATTGAGCTATAGCTTTATACATATAGAATTAATTAAAATCTTATATAAAGATGATTAGGAGATTATACAAAATCAGATTCTCTAGAGATACATACCAGCGTACAGATCTATGCTTAAAGTGTAGCTTGTGTCCGACTCAGCAAGCACCCACAGTTTTGCACCCCAACGATGAGCCTTTTTAGCTGGCGTATACTGTACAGTGTAGTCACGACCTTTATGTCCAACCATGCTCTCACCAACCGTTAAATCTCGTGCTGCCGCATATTTTTCCTTAAAAACTATGTATCAGGTCAAAAATTCTGCGAACCTTATGAGCAGGATCATGATTTGGATTTCCCCTTGGTAAAACACCTGCATTATTGTTTGCATGTAAACACTACAAAATTATCTGGAATCGGTCACGGCGCATTATCTTGGTAAATGTCGGTGTATTATATAACCAGGTCTGCTGACTTTCATACCAGTAAGATGCCATTGTGGGTTTACGGAGAATACCCATGGATAACCAAAGTCCAAGGAAAGCTGACATTTCTTCATGGCTTACATCTTCCCATTTCTTTAATCTTGAATTTGGTTTTAAGTTGTTACTGTTTCGAATTTGATGTGCATACCGATTCGTTTCTTCAACATGAATATCAATAATTGATATATTGTCATCAGAAGATAACCACTGGAAATATTCAAGTGGTTCAGAAGTTCTAACAGGGGGATTGACTGGACCACTCGATTCCTCAAAAGGTTCAATATCATGTGGAAATTCAAACCTGTCAGAATTCTGTACTGTCCACAGATATGCAGGGTTTAAATCTTGATCATTTTCCCCGTCACTTTCTTCATCACTCTCCTCGTATAAGCTGATATCTGACCCATAATCGTCGAAATCGTCGTCCATTTTGAAGGAGAAGTCAAGCACGCCGAAAAATGTATGACGTCATAAAACATATGACGTCAACATGCTCACGACGTCAAGACTTGTTATGAAAATTACTTAGCAACATGTACAAACTGCAAAACTATAACTATAAGCCTTTTATTGGTCTTTATTGTAAATAATTGTTTGTCAAGAAAATTTCTTTCTTGAAGGACATATATGTCCTTACCGCATTCTGCCGACGATGGACATATGTGTCCTTAGCACAGCCAAAGGGTTAATATAAAATGAGTTTAATTGCACTATATTACGTGAGTAGCGTAGGTATATACTATAATGTGTATCGCTTCAAAAAACATGGTGCCACCCACCCACGACAATAAAATAATTAAAATGCTTACCTTGAAATATTATTTTAGTTAAATTTGATCAAAATTAAAGCGTACACGAAGCCAAATAACGTCTAATTTTTACGTTTCAAACTGGAAGTCTTCATATGACGTCGACAACGAAATGACGCGAAAGACAGCGAGAGTGCAATTAAAAACGATAATTTCACTCTGAAATTATCGTTTCTATTTAACTCGGAAAATTCTGTAATTCACAGCTATATATATAATAATAATGTTTCATGAAACATGCAGTAATAAACCTAATATGCCTTCGTAGAGGACTAGTTGGATCAATCCTACAGTAATAAACCTAATATCCCTTCGTAGAGGACTAGTTGGATCAATCCTACAGTAATAAACCTAATATCCCTTCGTAGAGGACTACTTGGATCAATCCTACAGTAATAAACCTAATATGCCTTCGTAGAGGACTTCTTGGATCAATCCTACAGTAATAAACCTAATATGCCTTCGTAGAGGACTACTTGGATCATTCCTACAGTAATAAACCTAATATGCCTTCGTAGAGGACTACTTGGATCAATCCTACAGTAATAAACCTAATATGCCTTCATAGAGGACTACTTGGATCAATCCTACAGTAATAAACCTAATATGCCTTCGTAGAGGACTACTTGGATCATTCCTACAGTAATAAACCTAATATGCCTTAGTATAGGACTACTTGGATCATTCCTACAGTAATAAACCTAATATGCCTTCGTAGAGGACTTCTTGGATCAATCCTACAGTAATAAACCTAATATGCCTTCGTAGAGGACTTCTTGGATCAATCCCACAGTAATAAGCCTAATATGCCTTCGTAGAGGACTACTTGGATCAATCCTACAGTAATAAACCTAATATGCCTTCGTAGAGGACTACTTGGATCAATCCTACAGTAATAAGCCTAATATGCCTTCGTAGAGGAGTACTTGGATCAATCCTACAGTAATAAACCTAATATGCCTTCGTAGAGGACTACTTGGATCAATCCTACAGTAATAAACCTAATATGCCTTCGTAGAGGACTACTTGGACCAATCCTACAGTAATAAACCTAATATGCCTTCGTAGAGGACTTCTTGGATCAATCCTACAGTAATAGACCTAGTATGCCTTCGTAGAGGACTACTTGGATCAATCCTACAGTAATAAACCTAATATGCCTTCGTAGAGGACTACTTGGATCAATCCTACAGTAATAAACCTAATACGCTCCCTTTTTGGGAGCGTTAATGGTAGAAGTATGAATAGGTACTATGGCACTTCAAAATCTTCAACAATATGGCTGCCAAACCGGAAATAAATTAAAAGAAAAATCACGTGACCTTAACCGGAACTCTAGTCGATTATTTTTCAAATAAAAATGAAACAATGTTCGATAGCGGATACGAAAACTGTCCGGAGTTTGGAGTTTTAGGTGGTGTTATTTTTAAGCTTGATATTTTGTAAACAGGAAGAAAAATTACTGTTCTTCGGGAGCGTTTCAGGTTGCACCTGCCTCATATTATGTCATCGTAGAGGACTACTTGGATCAGTCCTACAGTAATAAACCTAATATGTCTTCGTAGAGGACTTCTTGGATCAATCCTACAGTAATAAACCTAGTATGCCTTCGTAGAGGACTACTTGGATCAATCCTACAGTAATAAACCTAATATGCCTTCGTAGAGGACTACATGGATCAATCCTACAGTAATAAACCTAATATGCCTTCGTAGAGGACTACTTGGATCAATCCTACAGTAATAAACCTAATATGTCTTCGTAGAGGACTACTTGGATCAATCCTACAGTAATAAACCTAATATGCCTTCGTAGAGGACTACTTGGATCAATCCTACAGTAATAAACCTAATATGCCTTCATAGAGGACTACTTGGATCAATCCTACCGTAATAAACCTAATATGCCTTCGTAGAGGACTACTTGGATCAATCCTACAGTAATAAACCTAATATGTCTTCGTAGAGGACTACTTGGATCAATCCTACAGTAATAAACCTAATATGCCTTCGTAGAGGACTACTTGGATCATTCCTACAGTAATAAACCTAATATGCCTTCGTAGAGGACTACTTGGACCAATCCTACAGTAATAAACCTAATATGTCTTCGTAGAGGACTACTTGGATCAATCCTACAGTAATAAACCTAATATGCCTTCATAGAGGACTACTTGGATCAATCCTACAGTAATAAACCTAATATGCCTTAGTATAGGACTAATTGGATCATTCCTACAGTAATAAACCTAATATGCCTTCGTAGAGGACTTCTTGGATCAATCCTACAGTAATAAACCTAATATGCCTTCGTAGAGGACTTCTTGGATCAATCCTACAGTAATAAACCTAATATGCCTTAGTAGAGGACTTATTGGATCAATCCTACAGTAATAAACCTAATATGCCTTCGTAGAGGACTACTTGGATCAATCCTACAGTAATAAACCTAATATGCCTTCGTAGAGGACTACTTGGATCATTCCTACAGTAATAAACCTAATATGCCTTCGTAGAGGACTACTTGGATCAATCCTACAGTAATAAACCTAATATGCCTTCGTAGAGGACTACTTGGATCAATAATACAGTAATGAACGTATAATGTCTTCTCATACGAATGTTTGTATTAAACCTAATGCAAAGAAGTCAAAACGTCTTCTGAGGGTAATATGATAAGTTATCTCATGATGGTTGCCCATGGGAGTAATGTTTTATTTATTCTGCAGTTATAAAGATTTGTCTCCGCATAGGAATGTTAAAATGATCTTTCTTACCAAGAAAAATACGACGGGTGCCACAGATGGAGCAGGAGTTTCTTAACTTTCCTGCTCATCTGAGTTCATCGCCGGTTTTATGTGGGGATCATGTGGCTTGACATCATTTTACTAATGAAAATTGGGCCTGTGTAATGAGCTTAAGCTCACCATGTTTTATTGAATTGCCTACATAAAGCCAAGAAAGTGAGAAGTCGTATACGTGTGTTAGCTGTAACGTTTTTTCCTCTTTCTGTGATTTTTATTCAATAGATTGTGGGACTATTCTCATGGTGTGCGGCTCTTTCATTTTATGTTTATTAATTAATATTTATTGTATTACAGACTATGTTGTTTGGATGGAGAACTCAAATCCAGGGACGGACATTAACCCTAATGTTATGTTCGATTATAATCTCGAGACAACATTCGATGTGATTATTAAATGTAATGATTCACAGAACCATGCCAGCACAGAACGTCTAGAAGTTGATATCATTGATAATGACAGAGTTGTATTCACCAATTTACCAGGTATATTAATTTACATTATTATACCTCATATATTAATTACCATAAATAGACTAATTTGATTGGACAATGGGTACAAATCAGGACACGTGATCATACAGGACAAAAATCATATTCAACCCCCTCGGAAGCCTCGCGGGTTTTCCCGCCAGAGTTATCGTTCTTTGACTTGAAAACGTCAGAGGTACTCGGAACGCATCACTTGCAGGCGACCGTTACAATGGATGTGGTTCTTAAATGTCTGAGATAACGTTCCAGTGGACTTAAAATATGCTTGCCAGCAGTATTTTACATGCATGTGTTTTCTTGGTTTCATTCAGTATAATAAAACATTAATAGCATACGGGTTCAGGAAATATGATAATTTATTCACCCACGAGTATCATATTCCCCTCGGGCGTTGCCCTCAGGGAATATGATACTCTTGGGTGAATACATTTTCATATTTCCCTCACCAGCATGCAATAAATGTATATGATCTTATGGGATACTTCAGGGGAACTTGGACTTTGAAGTACAAATGTAACAAGATATATTGAATAAAATCTGTGATATTGGGGTTAAAAAATTACAATTTACATGATCTAGGGCAAATAATATCCCCCGGTATTTAGTGGGGATCGTGTTGCTCCATATATAGTTTTCTGTGCAGTGTTTTGTAGATCATCGCTTGCCTCTTTGTCCTTCGTTTGGCCATTGCATTGTCTGTCTTTCGATTTACAGATTATCATTTAGAATCTTCAAACTTTTCACACTGTCTGATTTTTGTGGGATGTAGTCTTATCCTATTTGATATGTAGGTTTAAACGCTGGTGTTCAACAATTCCATCAATATAAACAAAACGAACAACTACAAATGTATCTATCACCTGAAATCATTGAACAAAAAAGACCACCATATATACCAAGTAAATCCAGGTCCTGTCTTGGGAGAGGCGCACAAATATGGGGGTCAAACCGGTTAATTTGTTCTTTTTGTTGCATTTAGATTTTATGCTCATGGTACTGTTTTGTCTATCCAGGTGGGGATTTTGTGTGATGATGTATTATATTCTTTAACAGTGATTCTCCTATATTTGTATCTCGTATTTCTCTTATTAGACCAACAAACATGTGTTGTTAATGGTATCACAATAAACGTTTAATGTACAAATGAAGGACCATGCACTCAATTTGTGTTGCGATAACGTATGATGCCATTAAGTTTGAATGCTGAAATGCTGGAAAGTCAATACATACATGTACAAATATATGTGATAATAAAAGTAACGTTGATGTTTAATTCAGTGCGAACGACCAATATGACCAACATATGTTCAAGCATTCCAAACTGATGTAACGGCTAGACCGAACAGCATTCTGTCTTAAGCAAAAAGTATATGAAGCATATAATTATGTATATCCAATGTAATCGGAATGTGCACAATAGTGTTTGGAAATGATTGAAGTTATTCCACGAAAAAAAACATGTTGCGGAGACTGTGAGGGTGTTGATAAACATTTTAATACAACAATTTCAGAGGGAATATTTGTCTGAAATTGACTAGTATTCGGAGTAGATGATAGTTGTATTTGTGGAAATAATAAAACAAATATGAAAATTTATTAAACTGTCCAAAGAAGTAAAAGTACATACAAATCACGGAAGACGTATGCTAATTACTCATTGTCATGCAATTCCAAAACACTCTCGATAACGTCAACCGCATCGATGGTGTAATGTAAGCGTGCTCACCTCGAGTGCAGTATATCGGGGGTTCGAGGAGCCACGAGCGGACCAAACTAAAGACTATGAAATTGCTATTTGTTGCTTCCCGCCAAGCACACTGCAATTAGGATAATGTGTCCGATTGGGGCGACATGTTTATCCACGGCTTGTTGTTTCAGTGAGCTAGTTCTGTAAAAATCCAACTAAGCGTGCTGGTTTAGTACAAAGCGGATCTCAGCATCATCTCATTGAAAACAACAATCACCCACTCAAGATAACGTATATTTGAAGTATGTTCAGTAAAAGGTACACCTGTAAAATATCTCTCTGGATGGTGGAAAAATCGAAATATATGGCTGTTTTTATTCATGTTATATTTGGCATTTATTTGCAGACACACCACAAATCTGATAACATTCATTTGTTTACATATCACAGGTACGATAGCATTCATTTGTTTACATACCACAAAATGCGATAACATTTATTTGTTTACATATCACAGATACGGTAACATTGACTTGTTTACCCATAACAGATACCGTAACATTGACTTGTTTACCCATAGCAGATACGGTAACATTGACTTGTTTACCCATAACAGATACGGTAACATTGACTTGTTTACCCATAGCAGATACGGTAACATTAACTTGTATACCCATAACTGATACGGTAACATTGACCTGTTTACCCATAACAGATACGGTAACATTAACTTGTTTACCCATTACAGATACGGTAACATTAACTTGTTTACCCATAACAGATACGGTAACATTAACTTATTTACCCATAACAGATACGGTAACACTAACTTGTTTACCCATTACAGATACGGTAACATTAAATTGTTTACCCATAACAGATACGGTAACATTAACTTGTTTGCCCATTACAGATACGGTAACATTAACTTGTTTACCCATAGCAGATACGGTAACATTAACTTGTATACCCATAACAGATACGGTAACATTAAATTGTTTACCCATAACAGATACTGTAACATTAACTTGTTTGCCCATTACAGATACGGTAACATTAACTTGTTTACCTATAACAGATACGGTAACATTAACTTGTTTACCCATAACAGATACGGTAACATTAACTTGTTTACCCATTACAGATACGGTAACATTAAATTGTTTACCCATAACAGATACGGTAACATTAACCTGTTTACCCATTACAGATACGGTAACATTTCATGTTTGTTTTAAACAACAGAAATACGTTAACATTTATTTGTTTTAGACATCAGAAATACGTTAACATTTATTTGTTTAGATATCACAGATACGTTAACATTTATTTGTTTACACATTACAGATACGTTACCATTGATTTGTTTTAGACATCAGAAATACGTTAACATTCATTTGTTTAGACATCAGAAATACGCTAACATTTATTTGTGTACATATACAGATACGTTAACATTTATTTGGTTTAGATATCAGAAATACGTTGACAATTATTTGTGTACACATTACAAATACGTTAACATTTATTTGTGTACACATTACAGATACGGTAACAGTGGATGCTTCAGCGACAACAGCCAATACTCTTGTGTACACTGTATCAGCTACCAACTTGTTGACCTCAAACGATAATGGGTTGTCTTATAGTGTCACATCTTCTCCAGCATCAACCAGCTTTGACATTGATGGTAGGTATTTATACTAGTATTATATACTGTCAAACCTGTCTAAACCGACGCCCCTTGAGACTGAAGAATTTGCTCAGTTTAGACAGGTGTTTGGTTTACACAGGTTAAAATTACATAGACATTTAGTAGATGGGACTGTACAATATAAGTTATCTACGTGTCGATCCGTGGGCATTGAGATTGTACCACCCCGAAGCACTTCTGTATAGCCTGAGGCAAAGCCGAAGGCTGTACAGTGGTGCTGAAGGGTGGTACAATCTCAATGCCCACGGGTAGACACGTAGATAACGATTTTATCCCCGGTTTGAAAACAAAAACTGATTTTTAATGGATTTTCTTGTTCTTTTTATAAGGTAATCATGACGTTTTTGTACTTACGGAGTAAAATGCCATAGCTCATGTGAAAATTTGGGTGAATTTCGATAAAGTGTAGGGAGATACCTTTGGTATTACCCTACAGCTAATAATTTTTAACGTTTGTTTGGTCTTATTTTGTTGTAATTTAATTTCTTGTATTTGGCGCGTATTGTCACGTGGATAGCATTACATTATTCATGACGTCACTAGTAATAGGATCGAGAATTCTATTGATAAAAAAATATGCGTGGTACATATTTTGGGTGGTATTATAGTACGATAAAACAAATGAAGAATTGATGTGAAAACAATAATGAGAAATGATTTTAAAATGATTGTATTCAAACAATTGACAATTTCTATAAAGACACAACATGACAACAAAATCAACGTTTCATGTAGCGTGAATCAACAAATTGTTACACTACATGTTAAACGTGACCATCAATACCGTAGGAACTTTAAATCTCTCAACATTATTTGGTGCATTGTTTGTTTTTTTCTGCATTTATTGAGACGCTTGATTTTTTTTCTCTCAAGAAATACGTCCTCCGTTCTCCATTCCATGTTGAATGCATTTTTTTTTAGCGCTTTGAGATTGTTTACGTTTTACACCATCTTTACATCATATATAGCAACGTAAAGACCCCCTAGTGACGTTACGTAACTACCAGCCGGTAGCATGGGTTTTTACCAACGGGTCATCGACCAATCAAAAGCCGACATGTTTATCATGCCGGGGATAATCTGTTTGGCTTAGGCAGGTTTTCGGTTTACTCAGGGTTCGGTTAAGGCAGGTTTCACTGTATTACACCTTCATATACTAATTAAGTACCATGCTAATAATTGTAGTTGATGTAAGATGTATGCAAAGTTGTTTCAGTAACGTATCAGTTGTGATACTTTATAGAACCGACAGGCAGAAATAGTTACTATGTGCAAACTCAAATAACAATGTTTTCTTATATACTGTTTACGTACAGTGAAACCTGTTTAAACAAAGCTCTGAATTAAACTACATCCTGTATAATTACAACCCTAAATAAAGTCCTTATGTAGGAAGTCTTTGTGAACCAAACAAAGATAATTTACTGGTATTTGTTGATCGATCCTTTAATGTGAGCTTGGTTTGATGTGCAAGAACACAGATTAGCTATGAAGATTATTAGGTTAAGAGACAATTTGGATAAAATTGGGAGCTACAGAGATGTCGTTGAACATATTGTTATTACGAACTAGTATTGATAAACTTATGTGTACATTCATGTATATGTATCGAATTGCGAAAATACAGAATGGAGATAACATTATTCCCATGCATTAAATTCATCTTTGGCCGTCCAATATTATGCAACACAGGCCTAGGTAAATATATTGATCAATCGGACAGCAACTCTTGGTTTTGATACATAAAGATTTAGTAGCGAGCATCGCAAGATGCGAGCTAAACAGCAACATGTGTGTAAGGAGATGAATATATACGAACAATACCAACCGGAAGTGGTTTTTAAGTTTCAGCATAGAATGTACAATCGGAGTGAATCACCGGAAATAGCATATTAATTAGAATAAAAAAGAACTATCCAGTTTAAAAATAACCAAAAAAAATAGGAATCCGTACAGCTTCTTTACATGAAACGATTAATTTATTTAAAAAATTGACAATCGCTAGACCTTCTTGTTTCGTCCCTAAAAAAGCTGTCGTCACACGATTTCCATAGTTTACGTCACACAAGTATTGTTACGTCACGTCATTCATTGATGATCGCTGTCACTGTCAGAGTAAACAATCATTGCCCTGCGTTTCTCAAGTTGGTGGCGATTTACAGTTGGTTGCCGAATAATTGTTTATGTATTGAACGGTGCAGTTCCCAGCAATGTGAAAAGAATGTCTTTAATATTTAAAATTAGTAAGATAAATCATGAGTACGTTGCGATTTTCCTGACGGAGATTCCTCAATGTTTACAAAGACGTCACAGGGGTTTTCTCGCATTCCAAACCTATGACGTCACGAAAGTTAGTTCCGACTAAAGTACGGCATCTTGTATCACATAGGTTGTATCTATTAGCAAAATAGATGTATTTCTATAGAATACATATTTAAGGTTAGATAAATGATCATTACAGAGTGAAGTACAGGAAACAGCCTTTTAATTTGAATAAAAAATAACTATCCAGTTTAAAAATACCCGCCCCCCCCCCCAAAATAGAAAGGAAACCGTACAGCTTCTTTACATGAAACGATTAATTTATTTAAAAAATGGACAATCGTTAGATCTTCTTGTTTCTCCCCTAAAGCTGATCATGTCGCTCATGGTTTCAAAACAAAGAAAAAAAAGGAATATAAAGATGATTTTTTTAAAAACAATATTGATTCAGTTGCCATGCAACCCGTTTAAATACATTTTTGTACACATGAGACAGAAAAAAACATTCAAAGTCTTGTCGTTTGTGTGATGCAAAAATATCGTTTGCTATGATCTAGCTTTACAAGACACAATTACGAAAAGAGCGAAAAAAAATATAAGAGAAAACTGCTTTAAATCAGTGAAAGCGTTAAAGGTAATTGCTATCTTAACAGCATATCTATGATTTTCTCTTTAAATTAATTCTAAATCTACCTATCAGACAATGACGGAAAGAACGGAAAACAATATAAAAGAAAACTGCTTTAAATCAGTGAAAGCGTTAAAGGTAATTGCTATCTTAACAGCATATCTATGATTTTCTCTTTAATTCTAAATCTACCTATTAAGCGCCCTTCCGTGCAAAAAACGTTGCATTTTTCTGCGATACGCGGCCTAGTTTGCAGCTATAGGCCTACAAATCGACAATATATGGCCATTTATGGAGTTAGTACTACAAATGGTTTAAGTTAACTTATAGGCAGTAAACTAGTAGAACATGGACACAAATTATAAGAGCGATTACCAGCAGCCTTTTCATTATTTTTTTTTACCAAAAAAGAACATATTTCGGACATAACATGATTTCAAAGTTTGAAATATATTAGCAGGGGCTCCCAAATGCCCCTAAAATCTGGCATGTGCCACCATAATTACTGATATTCCTAATAATACATATAGTATAACAAATCGTAGATTTTGAATATCAAATTCTAATATGACGTCCCGTATTCGGTATACAAATAAAGGCATATTTGAATAATGTTAATCAAATATAGGCCACACATGCGCGCTGCGCTAAGAAAAAGCACCTACATAAACACTGACTATTTTCAGAAAATTCTTCATGGTTAGCGATTTTCTATTATTGTTTATCTAAAAATTGTTGAAATAAATGAAGATAAAATTAAATAAATCCTAATCAAGTCTTATCATAATTAAACTCTTATAAACACGGCTTTGTTTACCTTTCGTCACTGTCTCCATGTTTATCTCCCTTTATCTTCGATCCGACTGGCTGCGTTCAACTGGTAATTTCGTTGTTAATCATTTAAAGTTGTTTATTTGTAATACAATTTATATTGAACCTTGTCAATAAATTTCTTTTCGGTATTTTAAGCCACAGTTTCAACCACAATTTCGCTATCCATCTCTTAATTCCCAATTTTACCATTTTTAAAATTCCGTAGAAGATTGATCACCTTGACCGCCTCGAATTTTAAAATTACCGTATATTTTGTCCTATTAGAATCGAAATAATTCATGCCGGCCATACTTTAGTTATTCAAATATGGGTAGGCATTATATTAATGAGATTTAACCCCTAGCTGCAGAACCGTAGATATTTAGGTCCTTTTTGTTTTTTTCGGGGTCCGCCCTATCAGAAAATTTCACAAGGACCTAAAGAGCTATGGTTCCGCAGCTACATTAAGTCATGCTCTTAAATATATGTAGGATGGACAGATAGAGGTTCGGACATGAAAGACCCACTGACTCAGACTGTTGTCTAATATGTACATGTCTTTCTGTAAGAAATTTTTAAAACGCAATCAATAAATCATACACACACGTACAACCGCATTGTATCTTCTTCTTCTTCCAGTGTAGAACATAAGTCGTCGCCGACTGTTTTAAGTTCTGTACATAGCATGGTATAGGCCAATATTGCTTATGTATGTGGTTGCATTAATTGATATTTTCGCAATAAAACTCTTTTCTTATGACTTAAAAGACCATACTTTCATTACTGAATATTGTCTTAATATTCAGTAATGAATATTACCCCCTTTAGGCTTTATAATGGTTGATACCACCCGCGTACTAGTACTAGTTAGTCTTCAATGTTTGCACTGTCCCTAGTCCAACAATAAAAGATTCCATACTTTTTTCTCATACTTTTCTATTCTACTTCATTTAACTTTCCAATGGATGTCATAGGGGATATCATTTAATTTCAAATATTAATGTCCTCTCTATAGGCCATGCCTACTCATATTATTTTGTGATATTCAACTTTCATTCAAATATATACACCCTGGCCAGACAGAAATGCTGTGCTCGCATCTAGGCAATGCCTACTCCATATTAGACTCATCGCTGATTGATCAGTTGAAAATATGAACCATGTCGTGACCCTATATGGGATGTCGTTAGATTGGTTTGGTTTGGTTTATGGTGTTTGACCCCAATTTCAACAATATTTCAGTTACATCGTGGCTATCAGTTTTATTGCTGGAGGAAACTGGAGTACCCGGAGAAAAATACCGACCTATCGCAAGTTACTGACACACTTTCTCACATAATGTTGTATCGAGTACACCTCGCCATGAGCGGGATTTGGACTTACAACGTTAGTAGCGATAGGCACTGATTGCACAGGTAGTTGTAAATCCATCTACCATACGATCACGACCACGACGGCACCGGATTCCCTTAGATATTAGTATATTACCTAAGAAAATTAAAAAAAGATACAACAAATAAATCAGATTGTTCATGAAAATAATAATTTAAAAAAAGCGTACATATCTAAACTAGTGCGCACACAGTTTATCTGAAATAACCTTCATCATGTACGTTCTTAATTAAAAGATTGGAAAGCCAATAATTGAACAGTCATTATGAGCCAGTAAACTAATGAACATAGACAGGATAGCAAAAATATGTTAACTTTCTTGAGATATCTTATTCGTCTTTAATTTAGAAAATGTTTTTACTTTTAAATTTTAAATAATTTCTTTGTGCTTTTCCAACAACTAAGCTAAAACACGATCTTTCTACACTTGCATAGTGACATTAAGCGAATAGCATATATATTAATGTTTAATTATTAAACGTGTCTTGTATATTGTAATACTTACATCAATGTTATATTAATGTTTAATTATTAAACGTGTCTTGTATATTGTAATACTTACATCAATGTTATATTAATGTTTAATTATTAAACGTGTCTTGTATATTGTAATACTTACATCAATGTTATATTAATGTTTAATTATTAAACGTGTCTTGTATATTGCAATACTTATATCAATGTTATATTAATGTTTAATTTATCAAAGTGTTTTGTATATTGTAATACTTATATCAATGTTATATTAATTTACAGGAAATGGAAATGTCAACACACAACAGGACTTAATTTATGAAAACAACTCTCCAATAACGTTGTACGTCACTGTTACTGACGGCATCCTTTGGGTAAAAGACACCCTCAAAATATCATTAACAAGTAAGCTTATAAAAAATTGAAACTCACAACCCGTCAATAACATTGAACATGAGGGTTCAAGACATGTTCAAATTATTACTAACTATTTGTTGTGGTTCAGCGATAAAACGAATCAATGATTATTTAACTGTTGGTTGTTTTCATTGTTTTCTTCTTGAAAATTAATATATAAAATGGAATTTGAATCCACTTGGTATAATCCACCCACAGTTGTGCAAGTCAGCTGTCCAATTAAATAGTATGTGACAGTAACAAACGACAACACTAGATAACATGTGTGTAATATGTAGGTATAACATAGTAAGATACAAAGATGCCATGTACTTGTAAAGAAGGACGTTGTGGTAGGCATTTAATAACTACTATTTCTATTTCGTTGCTATATTTCAAAATGACCTATGACACGTTACATGCAGTCTACAAATAGTCATTACAAAATAATATAACAGTACTCAAACATAGGAGGTAATGTAGATGTGTACTTAACGGCACTTGCAACAATATTTCAGTTATCTCGCAAAGAAAATAGGGAGAAACCAATCTACCTGTCACATTTGAAAGAGTGGTTTTTAAGCATGTATCTAATTATTTTTTAGAAAACAAACTGTTATGTAAATATCAATCAGGTTTTGTACCAGGATGTTCAACAGTACATCAGTTAATTGAAATATTTCATAAAATATGTATATCTCTAGATAAAAAAGATTTTTTTTGTTCATTTTTTTGTGATATATCGAAGGCATTCGATAGAGTGTGGCATAAAGGTCTTACTGAAAAGTTAAAATCTTATGGTTTAAGTGAAAGTTTAGTTAAATGGTTTCAAGATTACATTTCTAATAGGAAACAAATTGTGTTCATTAATAATTCAGAGTCACGGATAGGGTTACTTAAAGCTGGTGTTCCTCAGGGTTCAGTGTTGGTCCTTTACTTTTTCTGATATACATCAATGATATTTCTGATAATTTATCTAGCTTGGTAAGACTATTTGCAGACGATACTTCATTATCCTATTCATCAACTGACCTACTTCAAATTGAAAGAAAATTAAATTCTGATATAAATATATTAAATACATGGGCTGAGACATGGTTGGTAAAATTTAACCCACAAAAGACAGAATTTGTCATCTTTAGTAATAAAAAAAATATAGACCAAGTAAACATTCTTTTTAATGGTGAGAATATTAAACAGGTAGAATATCATACTCATTTAGGTGTTTGTCTTTCTAGTAACTGTAAATGGTGTTATCATATTAACAACACATGCCAAAGGGCGACCAAACGAATTCACAATTTACGAAAACTAAAATACTTATTAAGTGGATCCCATTTGAGTAAGATTTATAAAACATATATTTTACCTATATTAGAGTATAGTTGTGAACTGTGGGATGACTGTAGTATTCGTGATACCCAAAAATTAGAATGTTTGAAACTTGAAGCAGCAAGGATTGTAACGGGTCTACATATTTATTCTAGTGCTGAAAGTTTATATTTTGAAACTGGGTGGTCAAAATTGGAAGACCGTCGGAAGTCTAGGAAACTCAATTTATTTTATAAAATTGAAAATAATATGGCTCCCATATACTTATCTGACTGTTTGCCAACTACTATTGGAGAAACAGTAACATATAATCTCCGTAATAATGATGACTATCGCACTCAGAGGTGTCGTCTGCAAACTAGTTCCAAGTCTTTCTTTCCTTCCACTATAAAGTTGTGGAATTCCTTACCTGATAGTGTAAAATCTCTATCCACTTTTTCCAAATTTAAAAGAGCCATTCAGCCTGTCCAAATTCCGGTGGCTTCATTTTACAATATTGGCGATAGGAAAACTAACATAATACATACTAAGCTAAGACATAGATGTAGTGGCCTTAATGCCGATTTATTTAGAGTAAATTTGAAGAATGATCCACGTTGTGTATGTGGTCATTTATTTGAGGATGCTATTCATTTTTTTCTTGAATGTCCACTTTATCAACACGATAGAACTTCTCTGTTTAACTATTTTAATAGCATTGTTCCCATCTCTATAGAATATATACTCTTTGGATGTAACGAAATTAGTGAAGAATTGAATACTTGATTGTTCAAATCAGTGCAACAATTTATTCGACAAACTTGTAGATTTAATAATTATTATCCCCAACCGTGATATTATCTCAACACAATTTATTAGTTATACCCCCCCCCCCTCCTTTTTTTCTGTTAAATATTAAAACAATATTTAATATGTATGCTTAGTTTGACATGCTTTTGCTTAATTTACTAATCATAATTGATATAGCCTGTACATTTGCTGTCATTTGATTTGTTTTGTTTATGCTATTAATGTATTTGTATGGAGAGGGACTAGTAAGTTGTAAAAACTTGTTCCCAATCCAATTGTATATATATATATTGACAATAAAATCATTATAAAGTAAGTACCTGTCGCATTGACAAACTGCATCATGAAAAGTTGCATCGAGTGCATCTCGATATGAGAGCGATTCGAATTTTAGTTCTGATAGACATCGCTTGCATAAATTAGATGTAAACACAACTACTATACAATCATGGCCACGAAGTGCACACTTCTAAACAATATAATGGTCATGTTTTTGTAATTGTTTTACAGATATGAACAACATCCCAGAAATCACAAATCTCAAGACTTCTCCATCAGTCCATGTATCAGAATTATTAGCCAGTGGATCCGTTATATATACTTTAACAGGATATGACGCTGACGCTACCGACACATTGACATATACCATGAACGTCGATCCTGTAGCCGACACAGCGCTTTTTGAATTGGACACTACTGTAGACCGTAAGTAAAACGGTTCTCGCGTTTACATGTTACTGTTTGAGAAAAATAACCAATATATCACCAAGCAGTTTTAATAACAAGTGACCAGCAAAAACTACACTTGTTAATATAGAAACATAATAATTCTCCATATGTTTTGGGGCATGGCTACATTCTGCTTTAATGCTTATTCAACCAGTTATCATAATTATTTATTAAGTTTTAATGTCTAATTGTGACATTTTCTATTTATTTATCATCCTTTTTCTTTTGACCATTGTGCTGTCTGTTCTTCTTCCATTTACACTTCTGATTACCCCTTTGCTATCAGACTTTTCATATACATTATGCAATGTTTATTGATAAGTTAACGTCGCAGAAACATATTACCGACTTATAACAAATGATATATATGAGCAAAACTCTAGTAATCCGCATGTCCTATGGTTTTTTTAATTTATTATTTCTCTTTGTCTTTAAATGAAACTGACGTGAATTTCTGCAGCAGGATTGTAATTCGTTGTCTTGCTCCCATACATTTGTATTTTAAGTAAGACTGATGTTGTTTGTGTCCGTCTGTTATTATAGTCTTTATGCTCTAGTTAGTATCTAATACTACATTATTGTTGCTTTTTATATCCTGAATTGTTACGTAACTTACATTTTATCGTTGCCATTCGAACATAAGCTATAGTGCATATGAATCGTTTTCTGTCGATTAATTGTTAGAGAAAACCAACAGGGCATTCAGGAATGGACAATCCAAAGACACAATGGACAATCCAGAGACACAATGGACAATCCAGAGACACAACACACAAAACACAACACGGAAAGGGCATTCAGAAATGGACAATCCAGAGACACAACACGGACCCTCCTAAATGAAAAACAAAACAAACAAAACTCTACGTTGAAAAGAAAAATCCATTGTCATTGGATACATGTATATGAATAGGTCGTAACGATCAATCAGATCGTGATGAAGACCGTATAATATTTGTTGTGATAACGTCAACCTAAGAACAACGTAACCTTGTTTGATTAGCTCTTGCACTACAATACATATGACCAACTATCAAGCCATCAAGCTTGTAAAGTTTATAAACGGGACAATGTATAGCTTTGACATCATAATACCATAATGCCATGTATCTTATAGCTCCAGTAGTAAAGTTGGCAGCAGGAAAAACGTTTGATTACGAGACTATACAGTACTATAACGTCACATTTACTGTTAGTGATACCAAGGCTACAGGGGGACCATTTGTGTTAAATGTCCATATACTGAATGAAAATGAACCATGCTACTTTGACAAAACATTGTATTCTCTAACAGCATACGAAGGTTCGGTAAGTATATACAGATTTTTACATGTATGTGTATATCAGTTCTAAGATAATTTGAAGATACCAAAGGGGTAATGAAAAGAGGTAACAGAAAGAAGGACAAACAATGCAATGGCCAAAAGACAAAAAGACCAAAGGGTAAACACTTATTTGTAAAGCACTACACAGAAAACATCGAGCAACACAAATACCACTAAGAACCGGGTATGGTAGGTAGTTTCTGCTCCACTAATGGCACTCGTCGTGTTACTCTTGTTGCAAACATGGTGATGAGCAATTAATGAGGAAAGGAACGGATTGTGATTACGACAAACGGAACATATCCGTGGTTATTTGTAACACAGATATCCCGTAACGATTAACCAAGGAAACCGGAGAAAACGAACTACATGTCCCAGCTCACTCTAAATATCTTGTCTGCACATTTCTGAAATAATATCAACTACTATTAAGTCTGCTCTGATGTGTTGACTACTGAACTAATACTCTATGAAAATAAAATTAGAACATTATACATTTTATAGTAATACCTAATGTTTTCTGCATTATACTATTTTTGCTATCAAAGAAAGATAACTGTAAATTTGAACAATCTATTTAATAATATATTTATATATCGATATTAAAAAGGAATATCATGTTGCATGAACAAAATAATCTTATTCATCATAAAAAGACGAAAACAGAGTACCAAAAAAGAAATAAAGAAATGAAGAAATATTCCAATAAATAGACAATCCAAATATAAAACAGCAACATTGCAAAGAAAAAACGAATAAAAGGTAGCACAAAACAAAGTTTGTGTATATTAATTTTGGTATTTCGAGTGATTATATTACAACATGATGGTACATGTAGATATTGCATCAGTTTTGTGACATACGTGTATCAGTAATAAGAGATAAACGGATAGCAAACACTAAATTTCTTTTATTGTTTTAAAAGGTAAAATTATATGAATAAAGTCAGATCAATTAGAACAAAAATCATCGATCATGACATTTGTCAACAAATTTGCATTAAAACTGCTTCATGTGTATATAATGTATCTACATTTGTATATAGAAATGTTCTTTTCTGGCTTGTTTCTTTGTATATTATGGGACAAACTAGGTGTAGGTTTGGTAGATCGTTTTTTGTCTTTTTGTACTTTTTCTTTTGACCATTGTGTTGTTTGTTCTTCTTCGATTTACGGATTCTGATTACCACTTTGGTATCTTCAAACTCTTCCTAGTTTTAATTACTTGTGTTAGATTCAATGGTCTTTTCTCTATTAAATAAATAGGTAAATTGTATAAAGCTAAGAATAGTATGTACTCTCAGGAATATACAGTACATTGGTAAATGTATATTAACAATTTCAGGCAGGTTCTATCAGTCTTAATCCTGGATTTATTGTCAGAGACAACGATGGAACTAACCTAGGCTATTCATTATCATTACTAAACGGAAACGGAAGTGAACGATTTACCATGGATGCAATTTCCGGCATAATTGGCTATGCCACAGAATATAACATTGATGGAAATGCTATGCCGTCAACAGTTTATATGACTGTAAAATGTCAAGATACAACAGGAGAAACAGGAACTGCTACTATTCTGATTTATATTCTGGTAATTGTTAGAATTGAGTGATAATTAAACTGCATTACATTTTAATATTCAATAATATCAATCGACAAATTCACCGTGGCAAATTGCATTAAATTTAAAATTAGAAAGCATTTTAATTATTTTTGTGTATTGTTGTAAATGTGACATGTAGGATTTCAAGTTTTAAAAACTCAGAAATTCGTCCTTCATTTAGATTTCCAACTTTTTTCATCGAAGCAGTATAACACTAGTTGGCATGTGCGGTCATATTGATTACACATTATCATTCCTCGTATATTCATTCACATGGAATGAAATATACAAATACAAAAAATAATATATAAGAAATTTTGGAAGTCTATATAATAAACAGTATAATTAAATCATACATTTTGAAAATCAAAATAAGACCCCTCGTGACCAAATACGCAATAAGGATTAAACTCGTGGATGTAACATGTTTCCACCCACTCGTTTAATCCTTATGCGTACTTTGATCACTCGTGGTCTTATTTTGATATTCAAAATCTACGATTCGCTATACTATATTTATTTATATGAGTAGATTTTTATCTCTATCTAGTTTGTCCAGGAGAACAACTTTTTTTTTAAACTTTCATGTAGTTTAGAATAGAGATTGTAGCTGTTCGGGTTGTCTTAGGTTACATTGTAAACTCCACCATTCGTCTGTTTGACACTCGAAACAACATCAATTGTACTTTAATAATAATAATGCGCTGCGGTCATAAGAGTTTAAATATACGTTATAGAGAATACAGAAAGGGAAATCAAAATGGTCAATCCAGAGAAAACGGCAACAAGACGAACACAAACAAAACAAAAACACAACATAATATGTGTTGGACCACTATGCCCAACCAAACACATATAGCGTAAATAGGATATCAGCCCTCCTAGAAATGGAGGTAGACAAGCTTTTATTCAATATTTTAAATTAGTCGGTCTGACAGAACATAGATCGCACAATGACGTCGATACTACAATATTTATAAATAAATTCTCATCCTCGTGTACATAATCTATAATGTACGTATTGAATTATTGGAATAGTAATCAGGAATGTGATATGTCATATTATTACATTACTGCGGTTTCGTGGGTATCACACTTCTATTTCAACACTTTATTTCAAATTTATGGTGATAACCAGTTTTTACAATTATCGAACGTCCATAAGTAACACTATTGACGTCACAGGGTTATTTACTAATTGTCATACGCAACCAATTAAAACAAAAGATATATACATTTGAATAATGAGACGAAAATAACATGAGTAGATCTGACTAAAAATGTAGTTGGTATTATACATATCAAGAATGGAAGGTTTGGATCATATTAAGGGGTTAAACCTCGCCATATTTTTATGTCTGTCATAAGTCCAGAAATAGATATCTGTTGTTGTCATTTCTGTGAAGAGTAAAGTTATCCAGAAGAGCTGTTCATGTGTATGTGGTCTACCATCTTGATGACCATTAATATTTTGCATTTCATTTTTAAGATGTGTACATGTACTTCTACTAAGAAAGTCGCAACACTATTTCCCGTAGCCGGGTTTGCAAAATATAACAATCTGGTAAATCTTTCGCATTGCTTTCATTTCCAGGATATCAACGATAATGATCCAGTATTTCAGCAAAGCGAATACACATTCTATGCAGATCAATTTACTGGTATAGGGTCATTAATTGGGACAACAACTGCTACAGATGCTGATTCCGGAAGTAACGGACAATTTTCTTGTAGTTATGGTACTACACAGAATGCAATATTAAATACATTTTATACCGTCGGCACTGACTGCAGTGTATTCTTCTTCTCAAGAAGTGGTTTGTCTTATGATACAACGGTTAGTTTTAAGCAAACATTGCATATTTCAAAATATTAACTGTTCTAGAATTGCCTTCATCAGGTACACTTATAGTTATGGAATATCTGTGTCACACATGACCACATATATGTTCCACTATGTAAGCACTTCCCGGTCCTTTCGTTGTTCATGACTTATCACCGGTTTTGTAACTTGATTAACACGACGGGTGGCACTAGTGGAGCAGAAACTGCTAACCCTTCCGGAGCACCTGAGGTCATCCCCGATTTTTAGTGGGGTTCATGTTACTCGATCTTTAATTTTATATGTATGTTTTGTAGATCGTTGTTTGTCCTTTTGTACTTTTTGGCCATTGTGTTGTCTGTTCTTCTGCGATATGCGGATTCTGATTACCCCTTTGGTATCTTCTTATAGTCACATGATTAGAAAGCAAAATCATTAGAAAGTCTTTGTGAGCAGGCAAGCCAAAATAGCCAAGATCTGCTAAGGTTATCCATGTCTTAAATATTTTAAAGAATTCGTCTTCCGTAATTACCCTGTGTCTTTGAACTGAGATATAGATTAACAAAACTGCGTTCCTCAGAGTCATCATATATTCTAATGTAGTTGTTTAATATTCCTGGTTTGTGATTGGGCATTGCCGTAATTTTCAAGGTATCAATTACACGGTTGAAATATCATGAGATATTTTAGCCGATTACCGCTTCCGTTTAATATTCCTGGTTTGTGATTGGACAATGCTGTAATTTTCAATGTATCAATTACACAATTGAAATATCATGAGATATTTTAGCCGATTACCGCTTACGTCATCTTGTCAATAATGTGGCAATACATATGATTACATTAGAATGGAGACAACTGTATTGTATTTGAACATTTCACGACATTAATTGTCGATTTAATTTACGGTATCAATTCCACGGTTGAAATATAGCATGAGATATTTTTTTATAATTTTAGTTGATTACCGCTTTGCGTCATCTTGTCAATAATGTGGCAATGCACATCTATACACATGATTACATTATAATAGAGATAACTGTAATGTATTTGATAATTTCACGGCATCAATTGTCGATTTAATGGTCGCAAATATCCGCTTACTGGCTCCGCTATTGCGTCGCCAGTAAGCTCAATTTGAGACCATCAAATCTCCAATTGATGCCGTGAAATTTTCAAATACAATACAGTTATCTCCTAAATATAAAGTGGGCAAATACATAACTGTCAGTCTATTGGATGCACCAAAATGTAGCATACAAAAATAAAAGGATACATAACAACAAAAACATAATTAAAAACCCCTAAACACCAACAGTATATCAATGTAACCTACAAATCAAAGAGAAAGAGGAAATACAAGATAAGGTGAGAAGAATTAACAGACACAGATACAGGTAGATAGTTGATAATGACCATTAACATACAATATAATATATGTAAATTTTGTTTTGGATTATCTTGTTATTATTATTATTATTATTATTATTATTATTATATTAACGTTCTTTTAATATTGCTTAAGGATTTCAAATTTAAATGACGACCCAGATGTGGTTCCTATCAGGATTTCCTTGATTGAGGGTTGCTGATAACAAGGAAGCTACTGAACCAAGGGTTCATCTTGGTTAAGTGGAAATCATCATTTCGAAAATTCTACGGTCGCCACCATGACTTGGTTGACCGTTATGGAATATCTGTGTCACAAATGACCACGGATATGTTTCACTTGTAATAAACACTTCCCGGTCCTTTCCTCATTCACGACTTATCACAAAGTTGTAATTAGATGAACACGACGGGTGCATCTAGTGGAGAGGAACTGCTTACCTTCGTGTTACTCGATCTGTAGTTTTATGTGTATGTTTTGTAGATCCTTGTTTGTCCAATTGTACCTTTACTTTTGGCCATTGTGTTGTGTGTTCTTCTTCGATATACGGATTCTGATTACCCTTTGGTATCTTCAAACTCTTCCTACAAACAATACAAACACAAAGAAAAACAGATAAGAACAAAACCTGAGACAATACACAGAACAAAACCTGAGACAATACACAGAACAAACCCTGAGACAATACACAGAACAAAACCTGAGACAATACACAGAACAAAACCTGAGACAATACCCGGAACAAAACCTGAGACAATACACAGAACAAACCCTGAGACAATACACAGAACAAAACCTGAGACAATACCCGGAACAAAACCTGAGTCAATACACAGAACAAAACCTGAGACAATACACAGAACAAAACCTGAGACAATACCCGGAACAAAACCTGAGACAATACACAGAACAAACCCTGAGACAATACACAGAACAAAACCTGAGACAATACCCGGAACAAAACCTGAGACAATACACAGAACAAAACCTGAGACAATACACAGAACAAACCCTGAGACAATACACAGAACAAAACCTGAGACAATACACAGAACAAACCCTGAGACAATACACAGAACAAAACCTGAGACAATACACAGAACAAAACCTGAGACAATACCCGGAACAAAACGTTAGAACAAAACATGGCACAATGCAATCTCCATAATTTCAATGTACTTTTCAACAGATATATCATATGCAGTATTGCATGATCTATATTCATAAGAACAGTTTGAAGATAGCTAAAGAGTAATCAGAGGACATACATCAAAGAAGGGAAATCGCTACAATGGTATATGGAAAAAGGACAAAAGGATGAACAATGATCTACAAAACACTCACAACATGTGAGTGAAATCAGGTGTTTATATTGATATACAAGTACCATTTTGAATGTAAGAAGAGTTTGAAGATACCAAAGGGGTAATCAGAATCCATATATCGAAGGACATAAATTAAGTTGCCAATTACCACAAGATGTCTTAAGTTTTCAAGACACCTATCCATGGTAGGAGACATCACTGCACGTTAGCTATAGCTACTTTCCTCCTTTAATACATACTTCTGGGAGACCATTATAGAATTGCTGAAAGCCCGATACACACCAATAAGCCCACACAATCAGTTATCATTAATGTCTCCTATATTCTACAATGTAAATCTAAGGTTGATTATATCTCTCATTTACAGATTAGATTCACGCTTTTAGCAGTTGATAAAGGTACCCCGAGCAGAACAGGCACGACTTATGTCAACGCAGTTTATCGCGAGACTTCAACAACAACCCAATCAACAACATCAACTACTACAACATCTACTACGTCAACAACAACAGCAGCAACACCTAGTAGTGGTTTATCTGACGGAAGTATTGCCGCCATTGTAATTGGATCTTTGGTTGGCGCTATATTGTTAGGGATCCTACTTTATATGTTATTTCGATGGTGTTTTACAGGATTATGTTGTGGACCTGAACCTTGTGATTTTGCAGGATGTTGTCGTAGGGGAGACTATTCGTAAGTAATTGCATTATTTGTGGAGAGATGAGATATAGAATTATCGAGTGTCTCTGCCTTTCTTATGCTCATATTACATTTTAAGACATATGCTACATGTAGTGTAAAGTTATTTGTCTTGATTGCAATAATGACTGTTAACTGTTAAAATTTCAAATTGTCCAACGCGTTTAAATCTAAAAAAGATTTGGGTTGACAGATATGGATTGTCTTCAAGTATTATCGTCCAGGTAAATGTATATCGTGGTAACCACAGACAAACTATAACAGCTCACCACCTTCATAGCAATTTCATTGACTTTGCTTACATCTAAAATGATGTGTTCTATAAAATAAAAAGTGCCACAGAATTAGATATCTACATTTTTATCAAATGTGACATAATTTATGTTGATCAATATGTACCAGACAGGGCCCGGGTGGTTCAATGAGTTAGGTAGTTGGATTACCTAACAACTCGTACAAGCCTATCACCAATACGGCGTGGGTTCGCGCTCGGCTTTGTCCATTACAATTACAAAGTGCACTCGACTCGCAGACGCAAGTGATAAAGTTTACCAGTTGCTTGCCCATGGTCGGTGGTTCTCTCCGGGTACTCTGGCTTCTTCCACCACTAAAACAGGTCGCCATTATATTGCTGAAATATTGCTGAAAGTGGCGTTAAAACACTAAAAATAAAAAATAAATCAATCAATATGTACCTTGTTCTATATGGAATGAGATATCAAAGTCTGAACTCAAACTATTGAATATAGAGTTTATTTACATGAGAAAATCTATAATTAGTTCTGGATAAGAGACCAATTGGAAAGAGGGGACCTTCAATTTGTATGCTCAACTTCGCGTCTAAGGTGATTTCCTAACAAGTGAGTTCACAATATATCATTATGTTGTTAGAAAAAGATTCAAAACAATTCTCGGAACTTGGTAAAAATATGAAACAAATAAAATATCATGTACTATCAAGTCTAAGATGTATAATTAACACACATTGTCACTGACTTTAGACAGGTTGGTGGGTTTTCTCCAGTACTCCGGTTTCCTCCACCAATAAAATTGACCGCCACAATATAACTGAAATATTGTTGAAAGTGGCGTCAAACACCATAAACCAAACCCAACCCCATATTGTACCTATGATTTTACACCGGAATAAAAGGTAATTTGCTTAATTACAGGAATTATCCAAAACGTCAGATAACACCTGTCAGGTAAGCTAAATATAATGTCAAGTGTATAAGACCTGTCAGGTAAGTTACATGTACTGTGTCAAATTATTGCTGTGTACTAAATACATATACAGAGAACTAATTTATTCACGTACTACAACTATCAAATGGCTAAAAATTAATAGCAGAAATAAGGAGAAAGAACAACGACTAGTTGGCTCGTAGTCAAGGTAATAATGATACGTCCGACTCGAGCGACATGTTTACCGAAATAAAAAAAAATACTTCTTTAAGGATAAACAATAATCACTTACTCAAATACAATTTGCGCATTCAATACTAAAACGGATACCAGATTTGGATTTACAATTCCGTGTCTTTAGTGTCATCTTGAGTGTCTCTGCCTTTCCTGATATGCATTTCCCAATGTGTAATCGTGCATGTATCATTATCAAAAACACATCTCATCTAAGTTGTCAACCTTTTATCCGCATATTAGACATTTAACATATAATTACGTTCAGCCATACATAGCTATGTAAAAAAAACACGTATGTGTCCAGCAGTGATATTTTGATTGCACTGCCATTGATGAAGAGCTGACTAATTCACGGTGCCTAGGTTCATCCAAGTGTTGAGTATGACTGGTTTTACTCTATTTTTAGTTTTCTGTGTAGTGTATTGTAGATCGCTGTATGTCTCTTTGTACCTTTTCGTTTGTCCTTCACTTGACCCCTTCTGATTTCCTATTTGGTATCTTCAAACATGTCCTATACACTTCGCATTAAACATACTCAGACAAAATGTTGAAAAATCAATCTAATTGAAATCATCATGTCAAACACTTCATATCTTAACATCTAACTCGTCCAGTGAACTTATGATTAAACAATGAAAATCCCGAATTAATACTAATGTTCAACTGGGTCAAAGGTTATATAGAGTTGTGTCAGAATCTTGTGTAGCCTTATTTAATATAGAATTAAATCCGATCGGGAAAACTATAATAACTACTAACCGTTTTATTGCATTTGTAGGACAATATTTGATAAACTATGATTGCATATACAATTGTAACTAAAAAAGTATTTATAATTAATCATCTTGTCATAACCTACTTTAAAGTACGATAATCAATTTCACTCATAATGTTAGCCCGCATAAACCCTTCCGGGGCAGAGAGTTCATCCCCATTTTATAGTAAGTTTCAAGTTCCTTAATATTTAATTATCTGTGTAGTGTTTTATCATCAATTGTTGTCTGTTTGTTCTTTGCCAATGTGTTGTCTATCCTTAGGGCTGCTCATTACCCCTTGGGTATATTCAAACTTTCACCCTACACATTACCAATGGAAACAGATAATTCTTTTAATATGAGCGCAAACAATTGTGATTAAAACCTTAAGGTTTTGGGCAATAAGCATTCAACCACACATTTAAGACAAAACCACACATGGTGATAATTGTCAATACAAAATCAAGACTTTTATTATAATTATGCGTTTCAAATGTTATAACACTACTATTAACAAGGGTGTTCATGTCCGCGATATTATGTTACATTACGCTTGGATTTACATCTATATATGCAATCAATATCTTTCACCATGACGTTTCCGTGTTTGTGGCGAGGTGTACTCGATATAACATGTGTTTTTACTTGTGGTATTAGTGGTTTTCATAGTTTTCCTCCAGCAATAAAGCTGAACACCAATATACAACGGAAATATTTTTGAAAGTTAAGTTGTATCGGGTACAATTCGCCAATTTCGGGAATCGAACTCGCAACTTAACGTTAATTGGAACTGATTATGGAAAGAAAGTTTAAGCAGTGATGGTCAACAATTCGCCGATATCAACAAAACGAACAATCACCTCTTACGTAAATTCATTGAACAAAGAAAAATACAATAATAAAGACCACGACATATGTCGTTGAAAATACATGTCATAGCTTGGGACAGGAATAAAAATGTGGAGGAATCCCCCCCCCCTCTTGATAATTACATAGGTAGATATTACTGCTATGCGATCGCATCATCCACAAACCCATCACACAATTTAAAATTAACAAATTATATAACGAAATTACATTTAAGATATAACAGGAAGAAGAGTTTAAAGATACCAAAGGGGTAATCAGAATCCGTATCATCCTTAAAAGATAAGATATTATATTTTCCCAAAATGTTAACATTTAATATCAACAACAGCCAATAATATACATTCTTTGCAGGTCAAGGCCTAGGATAGAAGATAGACGAAGGAGTTTAGACTTAGGTATAATAATTATAATAGTTACAAACCGTATATGAAATATAATTTAATATTCCTTCTAGGTCGAGACCTGCTATAAAAGATAGAGCCTATAACAGACCTAGAGATAGAGACACAGCTGATGAATTTAACTATTATAGAGATGGTAGGCAAATGTAGTGCTTTCTATACACCATATCCGAGTTTTGGTCTTTGGTTGTACCATTTTGAATTTTCAACCGACGTAGTCACGTGATACAGACATAAACATATGTTGGTTAAAAACACACTGCGCTTATCGGCAATACATAAATGATATCCTTTCTGTAATCATTAAAAGTTATTCCTAACTCATTAAGAAAAAATAAGATCTGGGACATACAGACAATCAACTAAATTTATTATAAATGAAAACACAGTGGGCTAGAACACTGTTTTATTGACAAACATTTGTTTGATATACCTTAAACAAAAATTCTTTAACTTGTGTGTATGAAATGAAGTTTCGAAGCTATTTTAACACATAGGATTAGCTTGATCCGAAGCAAAAATACGAAATTATGCTAGGAATAGATACGCTTTTATTTCAGCACGTTCGATTATGAATAATGTTACTTTTAATAAACCCCGTTGCATCCTGTCATTCATGTATCATGGTAGACTTATGCTGGTCTGTATGTTTTAAATTTCATAATGACACGAATCAATTTGTTTCATTGTTTATATTTCGTGGGAGGTACTATTATTGTATCATGTTCTATTTTATTTTCTGTTTGATCTTACAACGACTGTTGTTGTTTTTGTTTTATTGTGTTTCCTTTGTTGCATTGTATGTTTTACCATTGTCTTCCATATATCGTCTTCTTGCTTTGCTCAAGACCCAGGCAAACTTTATTGTTGTACCTCCAGTTAAGCATATATGAATTGAATTAATACTATTTCAAAATATCTTTCCAACAGTATCTTAATTACGGACAATGTTTGTGATACCACTTTAGTACATACTTATTTATATTGTTTGTGAACTACGTTTGTTCTAACTTTGATAGTATGGGTAATTTTCGTTGTAGATTCAGATTATGGGTCTCTCAAGAACCATGACATTCGAAATTCACGGTTAGTTGAAATTTCTTTTTCAATATCAATTTATTAGTCGTCATAAATATTGACACGACAGTAACATATATAATACACGAAACCGTTTTCTCCCTAGCGGAAGTAAGGTTAGTCCTCTCGATAGGGGATTGTAAGGTCATAATACGGAACGCCTAACCGTAGACGATAATGGATAACGTGTTTGGAGAATCCCACGCTACCTGCACGTTAGTCAGATACATGTATATTTATTTACAGTTCCTAAATAATGTGATATTGATTCAGACTAAAGTTCTCCTCCCTGAGGCAGCACAGTTAATCTTAACCGATTTTGGCTATCCTGGCACTTTGGATTACTTGCCCCCAAATACCTCTGAATTATTTGGCTTTCCTTTTGACTATGAGGTACCTGATAGAGTTTAATACAGAAGAGCGTCGTGCGCACTACATTTGATATCTACGTTTTTATTAAAGGTCTATTTTGTTAGATTTCGCATTGTAGCCGCAACAAAAGGCTTTTTTTTCACCTATCCAGCTCTCAATATTTTCAAGTGGCCGTCAAAAAAGGCAATGTTCCGGTTGTTTCGTACCTATCGCATTTCTGTTGTGCTTTAAAATCGTTCCACCTGTCCTGAATATGCATGAAATATTTGCAGCTGGTTCGTAGGCAACCAGCAATCAATCAATAATTCCTTGTGAGACACCCCTGATATAGAAATAGGACACATCTTACAGCCATGGGGTGCAACTCCACCAAAAGGTTGTCAGCTGATCGTATTGGACGAAGCAAATACCGATTTTGTGACGGGACATAAATGTGCCTCGTGTGTGAAGAATACCACTCTCTTTGCACGTAAAAAAAACGTAACCTGTAGCATATTTTAACGAGCAACAGGTTTGTAGGGAGGGTTGAATACCAGTTACCAGACAAAACGACCGACAATCAATATCCTCCATTTTCCATGTGGCTATCAACGCATTCATCCTTAGGCCCATCCCAGTACCTGCTTGATTTATTGTTTGGAAACTTGTTCCTCCTAATACATGTAACAGAAATACTGCACATCTGACATTAAACAACTATCAATCAATCATGAAAGTGATTTCGTGAAATTTAACATAATAAATGTTGAATATAACAAGTTGTTAGTTTTTTCAAAACTTAAGATTGAACTAAAAGCATTACTACAGATAAGAATGAATCAGTTTCATAATAACATTTCTTATTACATACTTAGTTCAAATAAAGACATTTTTGTATGACCATTATGACCGGAAGTAAACTGTCCATATTTTCACACCCCGGGAAAATAACCGGTTATTGGATTACTACAAGATCATTTCCATATCGACTTCGTCTCAGGCCAATATGGATGTCTCTTTTCTAGATGTCGGAAGTATGTAATAAATAGTTTAATACATGGGCATTTCCATATTGGCCTGATTATCATCCCTCGACCCATATTGGCCCTCGACTCTGTCTCGGGCCAATATGGGGGTCTCGGGATGATAACCAGGCCAATATGGAAATGCCCATGTATTAATCTGTATATATAACTACTCTTAGCTTCTCTTTTTAATTGCATGCTTTTATAGAAAGATAGATGTTCACAATGCTTATAGTCTTTTTATTTGATAGCATTTTATTATGAGTTATGATAATGAGATAGTACGTGTAGTGTTCCTCATTGAAGCTCTCATGGCAACCATATGAGGAAGTGTAGCAATAAGAATGCTGTACCTTCAACTTCAATCTTACTCCAGATTTAAATAAATTTCCTTCTTACTATTTTATTAATCAATATTGATATATGTAAATATGAAAAATACTTATATATTAATAAAAGCAATTATTTTTTTTTCAATTTAAATACTATGAAAAAATTGCATATATCAATATAGGATTATAAATTTACTAATGTGAATTCTTTAGTGATTGACAATAAAAAATAATATTAATGTTTTAATTTTATACAGTCGATATATTTGTCTAACAGTTTGTTATTTCGCATCTGAAATAATAATGAATGGATAGAAATATTCACTTTCAAGAACATAACGTCCGCTGCTTTAACTACCAAGTTCATCTACAAAGTTTAACATGGGACTAAAAAATAATAAACATGTAAATATAATGACTTTCAAATTCATATAATTTAGCTATTTAAAAAAATATACGTTATCAAGCCTTTGTTTATCTTCCAGATTCTCGAGGCCGGACAGAGCTTATCCCGACTGGCCGACGACTGGAGAAGCCCAATTCCCACGTCTCTCCCCTTCCGATGCACGAGTGGAGATGATGAGTGGTCCATATTCCAAAGGACCTCTAGCGATTCGATACTAACTCATATTCAAATTCACTAGCCTGATATACCGTGGTACATTTTGACGATAAAACAATCTATCAAATGTAGACTTTTAGTATACAGTTTTCTCCATTGACAGGTGTATTACAATGTTTTAAGAATGGTCTTTCAATCATTTTCATTCAGTTATGTAATATTTTATGAGTGTATAGTAACCATGGCCTTTTCCAAATGACTTTTCCGACCACTGATGAATTTTGTTAAAAAGCATTGAAATAAAGTTTCAAAAATACCTATCTGATTTACGATTACTTTATATATTTTCCTAGATATGTAGCGTTTTTGCTTAAAATATACCTGTAAGAAACGTCGTATTTTGTCTTTTTACCATTGTGTTGTCTGTCCTTCTTCTGTTTACGATTGAGTTATATATCCTTCTTCTTTTTACCATTGAATTATCTGTCCTTCTTTTTACCATTGAGTTATCTGTCCTTCTTCTTTTTACCATTGAGTTATCTGTCCTTCTTCTTTTTACCATTGAGTTATCTGTCCTTCTTCGATTTACGAACTATGCTACTCCTTTGGTATCTTCAAACGCTTCTTTCGTTGCCGTTATATTGTGGTAGTTAACGTTAGATGTATATCTACTACCTAGGAAATCAATGATTGTCACAAAATAGGTTGGGAGTGTTATTACAGAACATGGCGAGGATGTACTGGATAATATCTTTTATGAACAAGTTAATTACGGCAGGTCTTTGAGTTACTGCGGGTACTCCTTGCTTCCTCTACCAATATAACTGACTGCCATGATATAAATGAAACATCGTTAAAAGTGGCGGTAAAAACATGGAAAGAAGAGTTTGAAGATATAGTACTATCGGGTCCGCCTCAACAGGTGATAGCCACTTCTGGGGAATATAAATCAAAATACCATGCGTTCGGAGCCAAGCCAATTCTTCAGAGAATTTGGAGGAAACAAAAAAAAAGATATAAAATATAGTTCAGAAATAAAAACAAAAACGTTTCGATGACACTTTATCGAGTGAATCGATACTTTTAGAGCAATGATGACAACAACTGTACGGTTAATAAATAATTAGCTTTAAAATTAGAATGTGTAGATTGTAGACCAGTACTTCAAGTGTAAAAGAAATATACTCGTTATAGATTTAAAATGGATTATCAAGTAATGCGTATTTCTTGAACAGACGGTTATACTTGTCAAGGCTATTGAATTTGCATTCAAATGAAAACCTGTCTGAATCTTTATCCGACTTACAAGGCGTTAAAAGAGCATAAAATATATGTCGTAAGTTACACTTCACAAGGAATGACCCTGGTATTAATTCTTTAATTGCTATCGATTGTGTTCTAATCACAAGAAATGCAGTTATATCTGAACTTAATTGGCATTTTAAAGGTGGCCAGTGGCCAGAAGTATAATATCAAAAAGGTACAAATTATAGGCAAAAGAACCAAAATCACAATCCACACTCAGAGACAAAATAACACTGGTGAAACATAGAATTATATACAACAAGATAATATGATATTGAACAACACGAACTTCATGAGGAACCGGAAGTAAAACAAGACGCTTAGAAAGGGTAGGCATTTCCTGCTTCATGCGTCATACCTGATGTGTGTAAGGATGTCGATTACACTTCGTATAAAGCTATAAAGCTCTAGATTTAGCTACAAGAACCCCACCACAAACTGGGGTTCTCAAGTTACCACTCCATTAAACCACAAACCGGGGTTCTCAAGTTACCGCTCTATTAGACCACAAACCGAGGTTCTCAAGTTACCGCTCCATTAGACCACAAACTGGGGTTCTCAAGTTACCGCTCCATTAGACCACAAACCGAGGTTCTCAAGTTACCGCTCCATTAGACCACAAACCGGGGTTCTCAAGTTACCGCTCCATTAGACCACAAACCGAGGTTCTCAAGTTACCGCTCCATTAGACCACAAACCGGTGTTCTCAAGTTACCGCTCCATTAGACCACAAACCGAGGTTCTCAAGTTACCGCTCCATTAGACCACAAACCGGGGTTCTCAAGTTACCGCTCCATTAGACCACAAACCGAGGTTCTCAAGTTACCGCTCCATTAGACCACAAACCGAGGTTCTCAAGTTACCGTTCCATTAGACCACAAACCGAGGTTCTCAAGTTACAGCTCCATTAGACCACAAACCCGGGTTCTCAAGTTACCGCTCCATTAGACCACAAACCGAGGTTCTCAAGTTACCGCTCCATTAGACCACAAACCGAGGTTCTCAAGTTACCGCTCAATTATTGGTATCAATGTGCTACCTGTTGCCTAAGGCAAACAATCTGTAAACAGCAATTAAAGGTATGGATACCACATTATGATCAAGATGAAGACCATACTACGTTTTTAGAGAAATGACCGCCTTAGGAACAAGTACATATGTAATTGTTTTCGTAGTTAAGAATCGGGCTAAACATTTGTACCAATAAAATATATAAGCAGGACCGTCTTAACAGCATAATAGGCCCCTGGACAAAGCAGTGCACTGGGGCCCTTACCTACACAAACACTCACAGAAATAAAACTGTAAATGTTGATAAAGTTAAACATATATTTATTACGTTGGTACTTCCAACAAAATCAGTGCTTAAGCATTAAAAAACAGGTCGTACACAACATACATAGATTAGCATGGGGCCTCTACCCTCGTGGCACCCCGGGCAAATGCCCATGCGCTAAGACGGGACTGTATATAACTAACATGATTAAATACCTGTCAGCAATTTTAGTATCCATAGCGGAATAAAAAAAGTATGTCATGAAACTCTATCATCGAATTTACGAACTTCAGTCAACTATGAACCCATCTTCCAACTAAATTGCTACTTTTAAGTATATTAACTCGATGTATTTTTCGTTCTTAATACCATTACTGAAGTATGACCGCTTTTTCCCTAAAACGGCACGGTTACATATATTAGTACATTTTTTCAGGTGGGATCCCCGTAGTCCGTGTTGCTCATATTTTTGTTTATATATATATTTATATAATAATGTCTTTACGTTCTGAGTTCCGTGTTGTGGTGTCCGCTACGATTTCCGCATAAAAGCGATGTTCGGTTAGTCTTTAACTCCAGTTGTTTGTAGGTTTTTTTTTTTTTGCGTTATTTGTATTTATTTGGATATTGTGGTGTCCAACACATATTGTGCTGTGTTTTTGTTTTGTTTGTCTTCGTCTTGTGTGTCCTATGTTGCCAGTTTCTCTGGATTGTCCATTTTGTATTGCCCCTTCGGTATTCTCTAACGTTTATTCACACCTACAGTGATTGTCTCAGAGGCATCTACGTAAACTATGAACATTTGTCCCCGAGATGCGTGAATGTATACAATATAATTTGCGTTGTCGCCGAGATTGGAGAAGTTGTACAATAACCACTTTTGTCGCTGAGATGCACGAAGATGTGCTATAACCACTAAAGTTAAAAAGCTCCAGGGGATATGGCTTTTCAAATAAACCAACACACACACTATACAATAGAGGATTATTTATGCAACAATATAATAAGTAAATGTTTAAATATTGATTAGTGTATTGAGAGCTAAAAAATGAGATTTAATTTTGCTACATTTAATGAGATTGAACAAGATTTAGGTATTGAACTGAAGGAACTGCATACATGGATTAAGCGATTAAAGGTTACATAAAGACGGACGTTCCTATTGTTGCCTGGCGTTAAGGAAAAGGAAACTTATTGATTATATTATTCTTTAAAGCACGTGGATGTTAATTTCAGTTAAAAGATGTCGGTGATCAGATATGGTGTGGTAATTTAAAGGTAAGACAATTATTTTCTGTATGTTATTTTCACCGTGGTAAGATATTATTGTGTATGTTATTTTCACCGTGGTAAGATATTATTGTGTATGTTATTTTCACCGTGGTAAGATATTATTGTGTATGTTATTTTCACCGTGGTAAGATATTATTGTGTATGTTATTTTCACCGTGGTAAAATATTATTGTGTATGTTATTTTCACCGTGGTAAGATATTATTGTGTATGTTATTTTCACCGTGGTAAGATATTATTGTGTATGTTATTTTCACCGTGGTAAGATATTATTGTGTATGTTATTTTCACCGTGGTAAGATATTATTGTGTATGTTATTTTCACCGTGGTAAGATATTATTGTGTATGTTATTTTCACCGTGGTAAGATATTATTGTGTATGTTATTTTCACCGTGGTAAGATATTATTGTGTATGTTATTTTCACCGTGGTAAGATATTATTGTGTATGTTATTTTCACCGTGGTAAGATATTATTGTGTATGTTATTTTCACCGTGGTAAGATATTATTGTGTATGTTATTTTCACCGTGGTAAGATATTATTGAAGTCAAATCTTATATTTAAGGATTTGGTTTTTTATATTGAAAAATTGGGTAGGTTGCCAAGGGTTGATTGAGAAGACAAAATGTTAAGAAAAGGTTCTGTAAATTAGGATGAAATATACCTTTTACAGACATCTATAAAACTGAAGGAGATCATTTGGTATTTATTGGTGAGAAAAAACAATATTGTATTCTTAGTAATTAAAACATCTAGCTGTATTTATATACTAATTACCGGTTATCATTTGTAGGGTTAAAAATGGAAAACAAAAAACAAGAAAAAAAACCCACAACCACACTGTCGTGACATTTCCCACATCCAATCTGTTTTACTTTAATAATTAAGTAATTGTTTTATTATTAACGAGTACATTTCAATTAAAGAGTATCGTGTAATAACTCGATGCTTTGAACGCCAAATTAATTTGGGCGAGGGGTATGCGATTTTTTAGCAACACTACGAACACCCCGCTAACAAAACCATGATCAGACACTGGTGAAAGCCGATAGATATATAGGAAGTACGTATTTAGATATTATACTATTTTAATTGACAATAAATTTAAGAACATTTTTAAGATACCAAAGGGTAATATTTGGGAAGTGGTCGCCGTGATCTTAATCATTAGGTAGTTGGGTTTACATCTACCTATCACAACATAACGTGTTCACGTCCATTCTTAATAAGGGTACTCCATACTACTTTAAATAATAAAGTTTGAAATAAAGTGAAAAACAAACAACATGCCACAGAACACTTCTAAAATCTTATCAACAAAATGTAGAAACAGAAACAAATTGATACCTCTAACACATACATGTGTGACAATTCAGGCATTTCAATAAAAAGTGGTGGGGTTAAACTAATGTTATGTGCACAAACCCCCCATCGTAGCAGAATAATGATGCGATCATGCAAGTGTTTTCCACGTATGAGTAAAATGTCAACCTTCACATATACTATGTGAGTAAGTGTTGTTAATATAAAATGTCAACCCTCACATATAACTATGTGAGTAAGTGTTGTTAATATAGAATGCCAACCCTCACATATAACCATGTGAGTAAGTGTTGTTAATATAAAATGTCAACCCTTACATATAACTATGTGAGTAAGTGTTGTTAATATAAAATGTCAACCCTCACATATAACCATGTGAGTAAGTGTTGTTAATATAAAATGTCAACCCTCACATATAACCATGTGAGTAAGTGTTGTTAATATAAAATGCCAACGTTCATATATTACCATGTGAGTAAGTGTTGTTAATATAAAATGTCAACCCTCACATATAACTATGTGAGTAAGTGTTGTTAATATAAAATGCCAACGTTCATAACCATGTCAGTAAGTGCTGTTAATATAAGATGCCAACCCTCACATATAACCATGTCAGTAAGTGTTGTTAATATAAAATGTCAACCCTCACATATAACCATGTGAGTAAGTGTTGTTAATATAAAATGCCAACCTTCACATATAACCATGTGAGTAAGTGTTGTTAATATAAAATGCCAACCCTCACATATAACCATGTGAGTAAGTGTTGTTAATATAAAATGCCAACCCTTACATATAACCATGTGAGTAAGTGTTGTTAATATAAAATGTCAACCCTTACATATAACCATGTGAGTAAGTGTTGTTAATATAAAATGCCAACCCTCACATATAACCATGTGAGTAAGTGTTGTTAATATAAAATGCCAACCCTCACATATAACCATGTGAGTAAGTGTTGTTAATATAAAATGCCAACCCTCACATATAACCATGTGAGTAAGTGTTGTTAATATAAAATGCCAACCCTCACATATAACCATGTGAGTAAGTGTTGTTAATATGAAATGCCAACCCTCACATATAACTATGTGAGTAAGTGTTGTTAATATAACGTCGAGTCCTCATATTAATTTAATACATTATATATTTAATCTTCATGACACAGACATTTCAATATGTATAATTTAAAAGTACTTTGTGACAAGTCCTGGTACTCCAGTTTCTTTCACTAATAAAACTGAAATATTGTTGAAATTAACGTTAAATGCTCAGATGGTTTTACATTCATTCTATGATAATGATAATGTGTTATTCTCATTGTTAAAGACCCTACTGTGACTGTGAAATGTAAACCACCAATACAAGCAATGTTCCTGTGATTTAATTTGTGCCTGCGTCTGATTTTGGATAGTCTCTCATATTCATTTACATCTTACTACCTATCTTTAGCAGTCACGATGTAGCTGAAATATTGTTGAAAGTGGCGCTAAACACCATAACCCCTAACCATACTACCTTTAACTGTTACAAATACATTCTTAACTAAGCTTGTCACACAACTAGAGAAATATAATACATACTAATAGCTGGTATTTTTGAAATTTGCGGTTATTTAATGAAATTCGGAGACATTTATAATACCTTCTAATTGTTAAGTCATCAACTTGTGGTATTTCTATTTATTTATGCATAGTGGTGTCCTTCACGACTTGACTATACACGTAACATGATAGGTATCGAATAATAAGCAGGAACTGCTTACCCTTCGAGAGGAACTGAGTTAACCCCCGGTTATTTGTGGGTCTCATGTTTTTAGTCTTCTGTGTTGTGTGGTTTTGCTTTGTTTGTCTTCATCCTGTGTCTTGTGTGCCCAGTGTTGCTGGCGTCTCTGGAGCCTATTCTTGATTGTTTGTCTTCATCCTGTGTCTTGCATACCCAATGTTGCTGGTGTCTCTGGAGCCTATTCTTGATTGTTTGTCTTGTGTGCCCAATGTTGCTGGCGTCTCTGGAATGTCTATTCTTGATTGTTTGTCTTCATCCTGTGTCTTGTGTACCCAATGTTGCTGGCGTCTCTGGAGCCTATTCTTGATTGTTTGTCTTCATCCTGTGTATTGTGTGCCCAATGTTGCTGGCGTCTCTGGAATGCCCATTCTTGATTTCCCCTTCGGTTTTCTCTACCGTTTATTCATAAAAAGAATGTTCTTCGAAAAATGGCTTAAGAACAGTAGCAAACGGAATTACTGTTAATAAGCTGACACCAAAGCTTTAACAAAAGGTTGCATTTTCCATCATTTGTTTTCTATGTCGCCATTTAGTAGTGTCTATCATTTTGGTAGCCGTTCATTTGTTGAGAAACAAACGAAAAAAACTGAGTAGCTTAAAATTGCTGATATGCCGTAAATTACTGACAGTTCACGTATTAAAAAAATTCATCTGAGAAACGTTATCAGGAAGATCGAAGGAATGGGACTGAATGGTGAAAAATATAAAATGGTTGACGTTTGACCTTTGTGAACGCAGCATTAAGGAGTAATAAAAAAGACCAATTTCCTGGGAATCAGAAAAATATGTCAGAGTAAAGTTACATGTCTTGTCTACATACGAATTATTGTTTACCGTTGAGCTAGCAATATAGAAATTCAACTCTGTGTTTTGAATTAGTACAACTCGGGCATCACAATAATCTCGTCTAGACCACAGTCACTCGTGGGACGGAATTACTCCCCTTTTATTTTTGACTTCCTGTTTACATATACATTGTATTTATTTTCAATAAAATAGCTATATAGGGTCAACACACGTAAGTTGTTGTTAACATAAGATTGTATGAATATGGACAAGAACAAGCTATATTAAAGAAAAAAAGAGATGAAATGATAAAGAAACTTAAAGAAAATAAATACAATGTATGTAAACAGAAAGTTTAAAAAAAAGGGGGAGGTGGTAATTCCGTGCCACGAGCGCCTGTGATCTAGACCTATTCTGATATTGCGAAAAATACAAAAATTGTAGATGATTTGTTATAAAGCTACAAACTCACAAACCTACTATGATGTGGATAAGAAGTCACCACTAGCTACCCTTTTGTTGAATAATTCAGGATTATTTGTAATCTATGGTTGATAAACGTTGCATGTGGACATCTTTCTCATGACAGTTTGTAAGTGACTGGCGGCAAGTTTTTCATTTTCCCCCGGCATTCCAATAAAATTGACTGCTATGTTATAAATAAAATATTGAAGAAACTCGCTTGAAATGACCACAGCTCCTAACCCTTTATTTTGCCAATGTTTGAATGTTTGAATCAGAAATAACAGCAAAATAAAATGTAAAAGAAAAGAAAGAAATAACAGCAATCAGTTTAACTTCTATAATTATATTCTACTGTCTAAATCGCTCTACCACCCCACTTGTTTGTAAGGGGGTTCATGTTTTGTCTACTATGTTATTTGTCTAATTCGCTCTACCACCACCCCACTTGTTTGTAGGGATTTTTTGTGTGATCCGTGTTGCTAATCTTTTTGAGTTTTCTGTGTTGTGTTTTGTTTATAATCGTCATTGTGTGCCTTTTGTTCTTCATGTCTTTGAATTGTCCATTCTTGATTGCCCTATCGTTCCTCGTGTCTTTAGATTGTCCATTCTTGATTGCCCTATCGTTCCTCGTGTCTTTGGATTGTCCATTCTTGATTGCCCTATCGTTCCTCGTGTCTTTAGATTGTCCATTCTTGATTGCCCTATCGTTCCTCGTGTCTTTGGATTGTCCATTCTTGATTGCCCTATCGTTCCTCGTGTCTTTCGATTGTCCATTCTTGATTGCCCTATCGTTCCTCGTGTCTTTAGATTGTCCATTCTTGATTGCCCTATCGTTCCTCGTGTCTTTAGATTGTCCATTCTTGATTGCCCTATCGTTCCTCGTGTCTTTGGATTGTCCATTCTTGATTGCCCTATCGTTCCTCGTGTCTTTAGATTGTCCATTCTTGATTGCCCTATCGTTCCTCGTGTCTTTGGATTGTCCATTCTTGATTGCCCTATCGTTCCTCGTGTCTTTAGATTGTCCATTCTTGATTGCCCTATCGTTCCTCGTGTCTTTAGATTGTCCATTCTTGATTGCCCTATCGTTCCTCGTGTCTTTAGATTGTCCATTCTTGATTGCCCTATCGTTCCTCGTGTCTTTAGATTGTCCATTCTTGATTGCCCTATCGTTCCTCGTGTCTTTAGATTGTCCATTCTTGATTGCCCTATCGTTCCTCGTGTCTTTAGATTGTCCATTCTTGATTGCCCTATCGTTCCTCGTGTCTTTAGATTGTCCATTCTTGATTGCCCTATCGTTCCTCGTGTCTTTAGATTGTCCATTCTTGATTGCCCTATCGTTCCTCGTGTCTTTAGATTGTCCATTCTTGATTGCCCTATCGTTCCTCGTGTCTTTAGATTGTCCATTCTTGATTGCCCTATCGCTTTTCTCTATTAACTTTTATTGTTCATATGATCCACATAATATTTGATACATTATGAAACATGACATCATATATATTATGGCATAGGATGTCATATCATGTTTCATAATCTATAATATATTCATAAAAAAATCATCATTTTATCAACATAAAAAGCCACCCAATTTTCTACATGGAAGTTTCATCATTAATAGTTCAAATGATATTTATATATAACATATGTGTCAATGTTTTAGGGCAAAATTAATAGATAATCTAGCCAACATGTAGCGAGGTTAGTTGGAGAGGCTTTGGCTGGTTAAATTCCGTGTAAGATTAAAGGGTCGTGTTGGGCAATTTGACCAGAGTACGCTCCATTCAAAGATTAATAAAGGATTATGATTTTTATGTTGAAGTAATCTTGAACTAATTGATATAATATTTATTATTGTAAGTATGAGTACTCTTAATATGATCTAGGGGTCACTTAGATGTAAGGGTAGATTAAAATACAAATAATGAACGTGAAGCAAAAGGATTAACTTTGTATGGCTGAAATCTAGTATAAATCATCATATATCAATAGTAAATTACAAGAATAAGAATAATTATATACGACAGTTCTATAGAAGTTCGAATCACGCTCAGGGCGAGGTGTACAACATTATGTGATAGAGTTTGTCAGTGACTTGCGACAGGTCGGTGGTTTTCTCCGGATACTCCGGTGTCCTCCACTAATTAGACTGACAACCACGATATAACAGAGCAAAATAAAAGATAAAATGGTTTTATAAAGGGGTTAGTTTGTTCTTACCCCTATTTGATTTCAATTATTGTAGAAGGAATATGTTTGTAGAAGGAATATGTGGTATATTTGTATTTGAAACTAATATATATTCGCGAATTAATGGTTTATTGTGACACAGTGAGCAGAATTAATAGTCAACAGTCTTAGATGGAAACATGTATTTAAAATATACAAGTGGAAGGGTAGGACGAAAAAGGCAAACAAAAGGGGGGGGGGGGGGGGTGTCTACGAAAAACAAATCCTGACGAAACAAATTATACAGATTTAATAAATGATTGAACATTCGCTGATCTTTATTATGTCGGAGAATTCCAAAATTATTTTCATTGATGTCAGCCTGGTGTTTAAAGTGGAAGGCAAAACTGTTTTTGCCCTCCACTTTTGTTGGCAAACAAAATAGAAACAGTTGTAATTTGAACATGCAAGCAGAAAATGTGCAGTAAATCACGAGATATAAGGCCACAAAGGCACCATTAGATGCCAAATAACATTTTTTTGTGAAAGCTTCCCCCTTTCCGATCGTCTCCTATAGCTTATCCCCCACACTTTTCGGTCCACTTCAAAATCTTGCCCCACTTTCATGTCCACCCACAAAGCTGCCCCACTTTCCGGTCGACTCCTTTGCGCCTCTGTTAAATAATAACCTTTTTGAGAATTGAAAATAATCCATAGCCATAAAACATGATATCTATGGGATATATCTGTTTTCTCCAATATACATCCTTTTGAGTGATTAAGTGATTGTTGCTTAACGCCAGCTCAACAATTTTACAGCTAATTTTCAATGAGATGATGATGAGGTCTGCTTTGTGCTAGACCAACACGCTTAATTATATTTGTATAGTGCTTGGTCAAAGAAACAACAGTCCGCGGATAGAAATGTCGGCCCACTCGGACACATTCCTGATTCCGGGCCAATCAATCACTGCTCTTTCTCCTGAATGCTGCATGCTTAGTGGAGAAGCAACAGATACCATTCTTTGGTTTGGCCTGATTGGGGTTCGAACCCACGGTCTACCGCACTCCAGGCGAGCTCTCTGACCATTACACCACCGATATTGTGTAAATCGATAAATTATTTATTCCGGTTATATGCAAATATATACTCATCTTTTCGTTTCTTTTATTTAAGCAACAATAGTGACATTTATTGCATACATTATTCTACTTTAAGGTACTATACTTTATTAAGGATTGATAAATATGTGTACAGGTAATTTGGCGCAAATGAGTTCCGGATTTTGGCGCAATTAATACCTTTGAAAAACAATATTTCCCGCAAATGATGCATCTTTAGAATAGCAATTGGCTCAAAAGGACTGCAGCCATAACTATGACCATGAAAATTGATTAAATGAAATAATGGGAATCCCACCTGAAAGTACCCAAAAATGTTAAAATGTAAAAAAAATCCACTCCTAAAACCCCCTAGTTATACAATCTCCATAGACTGTTAATGTTCAAGTTTAATTTGGATAACACACTCCATGTAATCGTGTCAAATTACTAGCGTACTTTTAGTGCGTACTTTTAGTTTTATGTATCGCCACAATAACTCGATGGGTGCAATTAGTGAAGCAGGAATTGTTTACCCTTCCGGATCACCCGAGTTCATCCACGGTTATTGGTGGGGTTCGTGTTACTCGATTTTAAGTTTTATATGTATGTTTTGTAGTTCGTTGTTTGTCCGTTTGTACTTTTTCTTTTGGCCATTGTATTGTCTCTCCTTCTTAGATATACGGATTCTAATTACCCCTTTGGTATCTTCAAACTCTTCTTTAACTGATATTTCCATATTTCGTGATATTTTGTTTATTATCATCTTACGATCTTTTTCAGGAAATATGAAAACATCATTATGATATAATAAAATTATTAATAAAAAAAAACAATAATAATAAACAAAATTAATAAAAATAAACAAAAAAAGACCCATCAATTTCATACAACAAAATTATTTAAAAAAAACCATGTGATTTATAAAATGCACAAAAATGCACCAAAAATATCACAAAGTCATCAATACATACAAGAAACAATGCCGTGATGAAAACGTTACGCTGTAATACTAGACACATAGCGTGACGCAATTAGAATTAACTACAGATTAATAGGATATGCTTCTGAATCACAACGAAAGTAATTAATAGGGAACTCTCTTGTGGTAATGGGGAATTAAGTCACGGCATTTTTAGTGGTTTTTCACTCTTGAATTCACTGACATCAAAATGAATAATTATCCACTCCAATATTTGATCTGCACACACAAAGAGGCCCTTTTTACTAAACCGTCCTGTCCTGTCGTGTCGCTATGATAAAAATAATAATCACAAATTCGGAGCTTAGTTGTATATTATTACATTTATCAGAAATAGCTGTACAAAGTTTGACTGGTATATTCTTTATTTACAAAGCAATTTGTATACGTTATTCGTATAGTAACAAATGATTCTCAGATATTCCATAGGTCTTCAATCCTCAGATATTCCAGAGGTCTTCAATTCTCAGATATTCCAGAGGTCTTCAATCCTCAGATATTCCAGAGGTCTTCAATCCTCAGATATTCCAGAGGTCTTCAATCCTCAGATATTCCAGAGGTCTTCAATCCTCAGATATTCCAGAGGTCTTCAATCCTCAGATATTCCAGAGGTCTTCAATCCTCAGATATTCCAGAGGTCTTCAATCCTCAGATATTCCAGAGGTCTTCAATCCTCAGATATTCCAGAGGTCTTCAATCCTCAGATATTCCAGAGGTCTTCAATCCTCAGATATTCCAGAGGTCTTCAATCCTCAGATATTCCAGAGGTCTTCAATCCTCAGATATTCCAGAGGTCTTCAATCCTCAGATATTCCAGAGGTCTTCAATCCTCAGATATTCCAGAGGTCTTCAATCCTCAGATATTCCAGACGTCTTCAATCCTCAGATATTCCAGAGGTCTTCATTCCTCAGATATTCCGGTGGATGCATGTCTTTGGCTGGTCTTTGTGACATTCATGGAATCTTCAGACATTTTAAACGATTTTCATGTAGTCCTCGGAAATTCCAGGATCATATAATCCCCATATATTCTAGTGGCATCCAGTATGTGGATATCCCATGGTCCTGCAGTCCTCGGACATTCCAGGAGCATGCAATCCTCAGATATTCTAGTGACATCCAGTAAGTGGATATTCCATGGTCCTGTGGTCATTCGATATTCCATGGTCCTGCAGTCCTCCAATATTACAGGGGAACTCAGTCCTCACATTATAATGACGTATCAGTCCTGATATTCAAGAAACCAGTAGCCATTGGATTTTCCAGCGGGCATGTAGTCCTCAGATATTCAGGTGGAATGTAGTATTTGGATATTCCAGGAACGTGTCGTCCTCTAATATTGTAACACCATACATATATTCCAAGAACGTGTCGTCCTCTAATATTGTACCACCATACAGATATTCCAGGAACGTGTCGTCCTCTAATATTGCAGCACCATACAGATATTCCAGGAACGTGTCGTCCTCTAATATTGTAGCACCATACAGATATTCCAGGAACGTGTCGTCCTCTAATATTACAGCACCATACAGATATTCCAGGAATGTGTCGTCCTCTAATATTGTAGCACCATACAGATATTCCAGGATTGTGTCGTCCTCTAATATTGCAGCACCATACAGATATTCCAGGAACGTATCGTCCTCTAATATTACAGCACCATACAGATATTCCAGGAATGTGTCGTCCTCTAATATTGTAGCACCATACAGATATTCCAGGAACGTGTCGTCCTCTAATATTGTAGCACCATGCATATATTCCAGGAATGTGTCGTCCTCTAATATTGTAGCACCATACAGATATTCCAGGAATGTTTCGTCCTATAATATTGTAGCACCATACAGATATTCCAGGAACGTGTCGTCCTCTAATATTGTAGCACCATGGATATATTCCAGGAACGTGTCGTCCTCTAATATTGTAGCACCATGCATATATTCCAGGAACGTGTCGTCCTCTAATATTGTAGCACCATGCAAATATTCCAGGAACATGTCGTACTCTAATATTGTAGCACCAGATATTCCAGGAGAATAAGATCCTGAAAACATCCGATGGCATGCAATCAATACAGATTCTAGCGACATTTAGTCTATGGCTGTTCGAAGCATTTCCTATATACTATTTCAAAATAAAACAATAAGACTCCCTGTTTGTGCCTTTCTTTTTATATAGCATGAACAATCAAGAATTTCGTAATGAATTTTTAATCAGATGTAATTAAATAGATTGTGAAAACATTCTCTTATATATATGATGGATAAAGAATATATTAATATAGAATGAGTTACTGTAATATAAATAGTTTATACGTAAATTTTTTTTTCTGTAAGAAGTAAACACTGGATTGTAATACTTACCCAAAAGGTAAATCATATGATAATTATATATATTCAGTGTTTGTTTGTGTATGGTGTTTAATGTCAATTTCAACAATATTTCAGTTATATCGTGGCGGTCAGTTTTATTGGTGGAGGACCCGGAAAAACTACCGACCTGTCGCAAGTCATTGACGAACTTTATCACATAATGTTGTATTGAGTACAGCTCGCCATGAACGGGGTTCGAACTCACAACTTTAGTGGTGATAGGCACTGATTGTACAGGTAATTGTAAATCCAACTACCATACGATCATCACCACGATCTATTCACAAGAATATTTCAACACAAAATAAAACCAAATAGTAACTTGTATTTTCGATAGTTCTTGCAAATAAGTTTGTTCAAATTTTGAATTCGTTTGTCAGATAAAAAACATTCATTAAGTGAAATAGACCCAGATTAAGTGAAATAGACCCAGATTAAGTGCAATAGACCCAGATTAAGTGAACTAGACCAAGATTAAGTGAAATAGACCCAGATTAAGTGAACTAGGCCAAGATTAAGTGAAATAGACCCAGATTAAGTGAACTAGACCAAGATTAAGTGAAATAGACCCAGATTAAGTGAAATAGACCCAGATTAAGTGAAATAGACCCAGATTAAGTGAACTAGACCAAGATTAAGTGAAATAGACCCAGATTAAGTGAACTAGACCAAGATTAAGTGAAATAGACCCAGATTAAGTGAACTAGACCAAGATTAAATGAAATAGACCCAGATTGAGTGAACTAGACCAAGATTAAGTGAAATAGACCCAGATTAAGTGAAATAGACCCAGATTAAGTGAAATAGACCCAGATTAAGTGAACTAGACCAAGATTAAGTGAAATAGACCCAGATTAAGTGAACTAGACCAAGATTAAGTGAAATAGATCCAGATTAAGTGAACTAGACCAAGATTAAGTGAAATAGACCCAGATTAAGTGAACTAGACCAAGATTAAGTGAAATAGACCCAGATTAAGTGAAATAGACCCAGATTAAGTGAAATAGACCCAGATTAAGTGAAATAGACCCAGATTAAGTGAAATAGACCAAGATTAAGTGAACTAGACCCAGATTAAGTGAAATAGACCCAGATTAAGTGAAATAGACCCAGATTAAGTGAACTAGACCAAGATTAAGTGAAATAGACCCAGATTAAGTGAAATAGACCCAGATTAAGTGAAATAGACCAAGATTAAGTGAACTAGACCAAGATTAAGTGAAATAGACCCAGATTAAGTGAACTAGACCAAGATTAAGTGAACTAGACCAAGATTAAGTGAAATAGACCTAGATTAAGTGAACTAGACCCAGATTAAGTGAACTAGACCCAGATTAAGAAATCACAGTAATGGTGATCAGAAGTACTTTATTTTGTCTGTTAATTAGAAGAATCACACATGTTCTATTTAAAACTATTATTATGTATGAATATTTTGAGATTAGAGGGCCTGTTGGGCCAGGACGAGAAATATCAGAGGATATAAACATCGGCTTATTCATAGCGTTGTGTGGGAGGGGGGGGGGAAGATTCGTCGTGGCCGTGGTCGCATAGTGGATGTATGTCTGTGTTAGTTGGAGATTTGGCGGTAGTAAATATCGATTTACTGGAGACGCGTCAAAACGACACAAATATTTCATAATAAAATGTTGATATCTAATAAAGTGCTCACAACGCATTCAGATTTCAGAACAACATCGGGTACATGTATAAATATATCTATAAGGTGCAAAATATTCATTTTTCTCTTTCAAAAATTATGACTATATTGAATTCCCATTATTGGTCACATATTTCTTTTATTAGTAACAAACATTTTTCATTTACCTCGATTTGAGAAAATATTTGTGACTTCCCATGACCAGAGGTTGAGCGACATTTACAAAAGTGATTTCCATTTAATCTTGATTAAGATAAATTTTATAGGAGAGTTTAATTCTGTCAGCTTATGTATTTTGTATCATCTGTTGAATTTTAAATTAAACTGTAAGATTTAACAATTTCAATCTGTATTAACAAAGTAATAGATTTGAGCTAGAGAAAGTTCACACGGAAAGTTTACAGATTCTGATTACCTCTTTGGTATCTTCAAACTCTTCTCACACACTATTCTGTAATGCTTTTGTCCCTATCATATACAAACATATACATATTCTTAATACATTTCGAAAATTGAAAATTTATAATAAGTTATGTCTTTTATTTCAATATAGCACTATAATCAATTCTAATTTTCTTATTTACAAATTATTGCGATATGATTGGTAAAACTGGATAATTCAGGTTGAATTCCTTAACTTTTAATAGAAAATTAAAACAGAATAAGTAGTTCTTGTATCAGTCAATTAACGATTACTTATTGGTAATTTCATGTGGATCTCCGTGGCCGCCGTTGTATGACCGTTGGATTTATTTGATCTTATTCTGAATTTGAAGAAATACCTACCACAACTGGTATATGTATATGTGAGTTCGCTTCCGTCCAGTGATGAGGTGTACTCGATACAACATTCTCATTAACTTGTAGTAGAGGGGTAACTTTCATTCTCCGGGTACTATGAACTCTGATTTTCTCCTCCGATAGAATAGACCACCACCACAGAACTGAAATAATGTTGAAAGTGGTGTTAAACACCTGTAATCTGGTATTATATTTGTTCTTTAAATTATTAATGTATACAGTCTGGTAGTCTTGACATTATGCCTTGTAAGATAGTAGTGAGTTGTCCTTGTACTATATATTGTTCTTGTTTTTGTTATGAAAATCGTTCGGGGCTATGTGAAACTAGCTATCAGGACGACAAAGTAAAATAACACTAGCCTGAGCAACCCAAAACTACATGGTATATACAAGTGTCTAAAATACTACTTTAGGCGAATTCCTTTCCCGTTGCATAATCTTAAAGGATTGTTAAATTTTCATAAATGCGCAATGATTGTTAGAAACGCAAAGTAAAAATTGTTCCTTTTCCTATTTTCCTTTACAAATAAACTTTAACCATACCGCTCAGATATGATTTTAAAAATCCAATTTCAAGTTATAAATTAATTTCACGATACTTCAATCAATTTGTAATAAATATCTTTTGTGATGAAATTACTACACACCAAGTAGTCCACATAAAAACTCGTAATTACTACTCGCTTCAATTTTGTAATAGATATAAAAATAAACTACAAAAGATTAAAACTCATTTAACATCGTTTCAAATCGACATAATTTTTTACAAGAGCGCAGTCATCGATTACAATACCCTGACAATATATTAGTGTACTTAAAAGTAGATTACTTGGTCGTTTTTGGGTGGAAATTTCGTTTGACTAAGTCAACAAAAGGTGCATCAATGAGTGTTTGTACTATAGATATATGGAGACATGCAAGATAGTATATATATTTTTCTTAAATGAGGGCATATTATCTATCACATAATGATTTTATTTGATCTAATGATAAATAGCATTGTGGGTTTTAACGAAATGTTCAACAATAGTTCAGTTATACCACATCGGTCAGAGAGAAACCACAGACTCCGGCGAAATCCACTTGCAAACTAAAATGGTCATTGATAGACACGAATAGTTCATGTGGATGTAAATGCAACTACCATAATCCCCCATGTTGACAACCCCCAAATCCGATACCCCACGACATTAAAACCGACCATTTTTTTTTAAAAGATCAATATCTTCTCACGTGGTTCGTTGTGGGAAATCTCGTATAAATATGAAAGAAAAATAATCTGTAACTTACCTGAAATAGCTGAATTATACAAAATACAAATATTCTTTTTTTATTTCACCTTTTCTTAGGACAACAATATAGATATCTAACTTAGTGTGTGTGAACCTTTTCTGGAATAACCTTCTCCAGATAGATACAAATGTAATTTCATGTATTCATAGAAAATAGTTTAAAGATAACTTGATATTTTTGAAAGATGTGTTTCTTATTATTAACATGTATACAGTGATCTATTCCCAGACGGTTTGACAGTATAAAGATATATGTTGTTCTATTCCAAGATATTCTTTCTACTTTTAAAAAGATACATTGATTTATTAAAAAATAAAGAGTTATATAATTAGACGACTATGATAGATTGACAGATTGGATCCGCCCCCTTGCACGTGGACTAGCTATCATATATAGCTTGACAGACAGCTGAAAACCCAACCTTCCCCGCGTGAAACTGGCTTAGTAGATGTACTATTTTCGCATAGTATATCAACGCTATATAATTATTTGTGATATATGCCAATATGTCGTATGAACTTATATTACAGAAGAAATTTACAGAAAGCATAATAATATGAAATATAGTTATTTGATTTCTGACCAGGGGCATTATTTTCGAAGCTCTCTTAGGACTAAGATACGTCTTAGGACCATCCTAGGACATATATTAGTCCTAAGTGCAATTATCGAACATGTCGCAACCTAGGATCTATCTCAGAATTGATCCTAAATTTAGGACACCAATTTATGTGTCTTAAGATGATCCTAGGAAAATCCTAACTTTAGGATAAACATACGATGTCCTAACTTGTAAAACAAATATGGCGGCAGTATATGTACATTGGAAAGTTTTGAAAAGAGAATGGACTTGTTTCTTTCTACTTCATCCAAAAGAATTTGGAGCTCAGCGTCCGTAAAATTAGGATTTCTTTTTCGACTCATGTTTTGAAATATATAATGTACCAATGTTTTTACCTTTTATATATCATTTATCATAGGTTGCACGAATTTTGCCTTTGAACTCTTATTTATATTGTCTAATGTGACACTTTAAATTTTACTCACCTTTAATTTGTATTGATGAAAAAGTTTGTCATTATGAGGTAAATATATTCATTTTTGTTTACATCGTTTGGAAATAATCTTATTTTCATAATCATCATGATTATCATTATTTTTATTTTAATTGTTACTATATTTTCGATATTATTATTATTATTAATGTTACTATATTTTCGATATTATTATTATTATTAATGTTACTATATTTTCGATATTATTATTATTATTAATGTTACTATATTTTCGATATTATTATTATTATTAATTAATTTGGTTATTTTTATCAGTGTTTTCTAATAAATCTTGATACTTTTATTTCATTGTTTTTCCTTATACGCAAAAACTTAGGATAATGGCTAAGACATCCTAGCTGGGGAAATCCTATGAGAGCTTCGGTACGACGTCTCAGACATATCATAAGTTGGTCCTAAGATTATCCTAAATAATTTCCTAAGATATATCCTAGGATAAATCTTAGGCCAGTTTCGAAAATAAGGCCCCAGGACACTAAACTGTAAATATATAGTGATTTCTGACCATCACACTAAACTGTAAATATAAAGTGATTTCTGACCAGAACACTAAACTGTAAATATATAGTGATTGCTGACCAGCACACTAAACTGTAAATATATAGTGATTTCTGACCATCACACTAAACTGTAAATATATAGTGATTTCTGACCAGCATACTAAACTGTAAATATATACTGATTTCTGACCAGCACACTAAACTGTAAATATATAGTGATTACTTACCAGCACACTAAACTGTAAATATATAGTGATTTCTGACCATCACACTAAACTGTAAATATATACTGATTTTTGACCAGCACACTAAACTGTAAATATATAATGATTGCTGACCAGCACACTAAACTGTAAATATATAGTGATTGCCGACCAGCACACTAAACTGTAAATATATAGTGATTGCTGACCGGCACACTAAGCTGTAGATATATAGTGATTTCTGACCATCACACTAAACTGTAAATATATAGTGATTTCTGACCAGCACACTAAACTGTAAATATATAGTGATTGCTGACCAGCACACTAAACTGTAAATATATAGTGATTGCTGACCAGCACACTAAACTGTAAATATATAGTGATTTCTGACCAGCACACTAAACTGTAAATATATAGTGATTTCTGACCATCACACTAAACTGTAAATATATAGTGATTTCTGACCAGCACACTAAACTGTAAATATATAGTGATTGCTGACCAGCACACTAAACTGTAAATATATAGTGATTGCTGACCAGCACACTAAACTGTAAATATATAGTGATTTCTGACCAGCACACTAAACTGTAAATTTTTACTGATTTTTGACCAGCACACTAAACTGTAAATATATAGTGATTTCTGACCAGCACACTAAACTGTAAATATATAGTGATTTCTGACCATCACACTAAACTGTAAATATATAGTGATTGCTGACCAGCACACTAAACTGTAAATATAGAGTGATTTCTGACCAGCACACTAAACTGTAAATATATACTGATTTCTGACCAGCACACTACACTATAAGTATATAGTGATTTCTGACCATCACACTAAAGTGTAAATATATGGTGATTGCTGACCAGCACACTAAACTGTAAATATATAGTGATTGCTGAGCAGCACACTAAACTGTAAATATACACTGATTTCTGACCAGCACACTAAATTGTAAATATATAGTGATTTCTGACCAGCACACTAAACTGAAAATATATAGTGATTTCTGACCAGCACACTAAACTGTAAATATATAGTGATTGCTGACCGGCACACTAAGCTGTAAATATATAGTGATTTCTGACCATCACACTAAACTGTGAATATATAGTGATTTCTGACCAGCACACTAAACTGTAAATATATAGTGATTGCTGACCAACACACTAAACTGTAAATATATAGTGATTGCTGACCAGCACACTAAACTGTAAATATATAGTGATTTCTGACCAGCACACTAAACTGTAAATATATAGTGATTTCTGACCATCACACTAAACTGTAAATATATAGTGATTTCTGACCAGCACACTGAACTGTAAATATATAGTGATTGCTGACCAGCACACTAAACTGTAAAAATTTAGTGATTGCTGACCATCACACTAAACTGTAAATATATAGTGATTTCTGACCAGCACACTAAACTGTAAATATATACTGATTTTTGACCAGCAGACTAAACTGTAAATATATAGTGATTTCTGACCAGTACACTAAACTGTAAATATATAGTGATTGCTGACCAGCACACTAAACTGTAAATATAGAGTGATTTCTGACCAGCACACTAAACTGTAAATATATACTGATTTCTGACCAGCACACTAGACTGTAAATATATAGTGATTTCTGACCATCACACTAAAGTGTAAATATATGGTGATTGCTGACCAGCACACTAAACTGTAAATATATAGTGATTGCTGAGCAACACACTAAACTGTAAATATATAGTGATTTCTGACCAGCACACTAAATTGTGAATATATAGTGATTTCTGACCATCACACTAAACTGTAAATATATAGTGATTTCTGACCAGCACACTAAACTGTAAATATATAGTGATTTCTGACCAGCACACTAAACTGTAAATATATAGTGATTTCTGACCAGCACACTAAACTGTAAATATATAGTGATTTCTGACCAGCACACTAAACTGAAAATATATAGTGATTTCTGACCAGCACACTAAACTGTAAATATATAGTGATTTCTGACCATCACACTAAACTGTAAATATATAGTGATTTCTGACCAGCACACTAAACTGTAAATATATAGTGATTTCTGACCAGCACACTAAACTGTAAATATATAATGATTTCTGACCATCACACTAAACTGTAAATATATAGTGATTGCTGACCAGCACACTAAACTGTAAATATATAGTGATTTCTGACCAGCACACTAAACTGTAAATATATAGTGATTGCTGACCAGCACACTAAACTGTAAATGTATAGTGATTGCTGAGCAGCACACTAAACTGTAAATATATAGTGATTTCTGACCAGCACACTAAACTGTAAATGTATAGTGATTGCTGACCAGCACACTAAACTGTAAATATAGAGTGATTTCTGACCAGCACACTAGACTGTAAATATATAGTGATTTCTGACCAGCACACTAAACTGTAAATATATACTGATTTCTGACCAGCACACTAAACTGTAAATATATAGTGATTGCTGACCAGCACACTAAACTGTAAATATATACTGATTTCTGACCATCACACTAAACTGTAAATATATAGTGATTTCTGACCAGCGCCCTAAACTGTAAATATATACTGATTTCTGACTAGCACACTAAACTGTAAATATATAGTGATTGCTGACCAGCACACTAAACTGTGAATATATAGTGATTTCTGACCATCACACTAAACTGTAAATATAGAGTGATTTCTGACCAGCACACTAAACTGTAAATATATAGTGATTGCTGACCAGCACACTAAACTGTAAATATATAGTGATTGCTGACCAGCACATTAAACTGTAAATATATAGTGATTGCTGACCAGCACACTAAACTGTAAATATATAGTGATTTCTGACCAGCGCACTAAACTGTAAATATATAGTGATTTCTGACCACCACACTAAACTGTAAATATATACTGATTGCTGACCAGCACATTAAACTGTAAATATATAGTGATTGCTGACCAGCACACTAAACTGTAAATATATAGTGATTTCTGACCAGCACACTAAACTGTAAATATATAGTGATTTCTGACCATCACACTAAACTGTAAATATATAGTGATTGCTGACCAGCACATTAAACTGTAAATATATAGTGATTGCTGACCAGCACACTAAACTGTAAATATATAGTGATTTCTGACCATCACACTAAACTGTAAATATATACTGATCTCTGACTAGCACACTAAACTGTAAATATATAGTGATTTCTGACCAGCACACTAAACTGTAAATATATAGTGATTTCTGACCATCACACTAAACTGTAAATATAGAGTGATTTCTGACCAGCACCCTAAACTGTAAATATATAGTGATTTCTGACCAGCACACTAAACTTTAAATATATAGTGATTTCTGACCAGCACACTAAACTGTAAATATATAGTGATTGCTGACCAGCACATTAAACTGTAAATATATAGTGATTGCTGACCAGCACACTAAACTGTAAATATATAGTGATTTCTGACCAGCACTAGTCCTTAATGATGCACTCTAAGCTGCGATTCAACTGATTACCAATTTACCTAGCCTGGATTAATCTGAATGTGCCCGAAGCCTTCATCCAGGCGAACAAATTAGTTATTACATCACGCATCCAGATATGTGACCAAGCAAGCACTTTATACATAAGAAACATACATTGTCGACAAAAGATGTTATTAATAAAAACGTAGCTATCTAATTTAGTGTTCATGACGCGTTTCTGTAATAAACTTCATCAGGTAAGGTCAAAGTCGAAAGATTGGAAAGTCAAATAATTACAATTTTTGGGAGCAATAAAGCCAAAGGATAGTCACAATCGGCTAAGGTCACGTATACCTGAGGGAGGAGAACCTTAGTTTTATTAATAATTACATTATTTAGGAACTGTCAATTTTAGAATAAAGACATATAGTAGAAATTTGCTATAAAATATTAATAATGTATCGTTTTCTTTTCTTCAAATATATTTTAACTATGAAGAATGTCTGCATTAGTCATTCATGGATGTTTTTGATCTGTCTATGAACCAATTAATATAATACACATCGCATAAAAGTAAAATGTACAGCCAAGCTTCATGAGGTATTTTATTACATGTAAGATGTTATAATGCAGGTACAGCACAACCTATCTTATGTGACCTTCCAAGGGAACAGTGAAATATGGTCACATACGACAGGTGGTCGCTTAATACAGGTCTAATTGATATTAAATGCACTTAGAAAGGAAATAAATGAAGGTCTCGTAATAAGTTATTGCCTAATAGAGGTGGTCACTAAATCATGTTTGACTGTATGTTTTAATCAAAAGCAAAATGTTTGGTAATGAAACAAAGTTGCGTTTTATGCTGCGAGCATAGATAATTGTCCACAAGAAATAGTAATTAATCCAAAATAAATTTTACATGCACATATGCGCACTTCGATAAGGCATCATCATTTAGGTGGATAGTTGGAAATATTAACTGATGTGGAAAAAACTGAGACGAATCCTGGTTTAGAATTTGTTGATATTATCTATGTCTACGAAAGTGAGAAAAGAAATGTATTAAAAATGTTTTCATACATTAAAAGATTCTAATAAGGAAATTGAGAGGCCGTCGTGGTCGTGATCGTATGCAGTGGCGGATTTAGAGAGGGGCGTGCGGGGCGTGCGCCCCCTAAAATTCGCAAAGCATATGTTATACAACGTTAATTAAGCAGTTCAATAAATAACTTTTTCATGAATGGTTAACTTGTGACCTGTAATAAAATATTCTTACACATTGTAAATACACGTTGGATGTGTTCGCTGATTCATATATGTATTCGCCGTCAGTAGTTCAAAGATTATTCCATTCTGATTGGTTCCGAGGTACCAGACATCAACTATTTTCTCAAGCTAATTAAACATTATTTCTGCAGTCAATTTTACAACTACATGTACACGTGCTATTTAGAAATTATAAAATGGACGAAAATTATAGACCAAGAAAACAAGCAAGATTGGATACATTTCTTATTCCTCGACGAGACGAGAAAAGTCAAAGGTAATTTAAAAATTAAATTCAGTCAATACTTCGAATAATTAATTTAACAATTGATCTCATTTATAAAACATACAACGAAAACCTATAACGAGAGAATCGGATGATGAAACTGAAACAGTGTGTAGAAACTTGAGTGTCCCAAGAAAATGGTCACTTCTCTTTAAATAATGATTCAAATAGTTCTTGCCTTTTACTTTCAAGTAAAGATCAGTAAAAAGACGTGTTGGTATATTGTACATTAAAATACAAAAGTAACATATTAATAAAAAAAAAAAAAATTAGCAGCAATTTGTTTGTAACGATCTCTGCATCTGCCCGAGGTATCTGCACAAGAAAGTGTGAACAAATCCTTTGTCCGGGTACGTTTATATTATTTATATCTACCAATGGATGTCTGTACAATTTGTTTTACACATTTTTAACAAAATATTCTGACTACAATTTATTTGTAATAAATTAATATCTACAACTGCACATGGAAGTGTGAAAATAATCTCGACAACATGGTTTATGCATATCTCACACCTGATTTCCGTAAACATATTTCTCGAGAACTTTGATACATTTGTGTTGTTTGATCTTTTAGTGTAATGAGGTTTTTACGCCCGTTGCTCAAACACTTGATGTCCGTCCGTTCGTCCGTCCGTCTGTAAGATTTCTGCAATCCGCAACTCCCCTGACTGTAACCACGCAATGGATTGACTTAAACTATATAATGTACTTGAAATACATGGTAGTTGTGCACAATGGTTTTTAGATTTTTCATTGAAGGCCGGCCGGGTGGAGGGGGGTAGGAGGATGATTCTGCAACCCGCAACTCCTAAATAACCACTCAATGGATTGAACTGAAACTTAAACTACAAATTTGACATACAATGTAGTTTGCTCACCACGGTTTTATTTTTAGAATTGGAGGTTAGGAGTAGGAGGGAGATTCTGTAATCTGCTTTTTTGGCGTAAAATCGTGAATTTTCACACGAAATACCCAAATAAATGTTCACGCCTCCCTCCGCTAGGCGCAATTTTTTTAAGTGCGTCCCCCCTAACTTGAAATCCTGGATCCGCCCCTGGTATGGTACTTGGATTTATAACTACCTATGCTACCAGTGCATTTCACCACTTTCGTTGTGAGTTCGAACTCCGCTCAGGTGAGGCGTACTCGATGCAACATTATATGATAATGTTTGTCAGTGACTTATGGCAGATCGGTGAGTTTTTTCCATGTACTCCGGTTTCCTCCATCAATAAAACTGATCGTCACGATATACCTGGAATATTGTTAAAAGTGGCGTTAAACACCATTTACCCCAACACCCCGAATAAGGAAACGCTTAAAAAATAATAATAAAAAAAAGAAATTATTGAAAAATTCCACGCGGTAACAGGTGAAGAACATAAAGCGAAGGTATAATAACAAATTGGGTCTGTATTGAAGAAATGAACGTTTGACTTGTGTTTAAGTAGCTCTTACTTATAATATTAGGTCAATTACCATATTTAGCCCCCAGTCAACAATACAGGTTAATTACTAACCATAGGTAAATATGTACAACACTTCAAATTTACGATGACGTCAACAGAAATTATTGGTAAGCTTTTTTGTAATTAGATAATATAAAGAAAAGACATTTATAAGGAAGTTTTTCACCTTTGACCCCGTAAACACGTTACATGCATATTTAATAGTTCACACAATTAAAAAGTCATGTTACCTTATAATTAGCTCCATAAACTTTAATGTTAAATGGGTATTTTGGGGTTAAGCGTTTCTATGGAAACCCTTTGGATTTGTCAGTTTCTTCCCCATACATAGGGCATCATTGTGGTCCCAATTGTTAAAAAAAACCACCGACCGGTAAGAACACCGTATCCAACAATGGTGTACGATTTACGTTCTCATACTTCAAATTAGTCCAATCAGAACACTGTATCTACTGGATAGAGTGTTATGATTGGCCGTGTTTTGAGTACGTGAACAAAACCCGTGCTCTAAAGTTTTATGACAATAAGAACCTGGTCTCTTTACCTCTTTAATTTATTTTGTTGTATTCATATTTTTTTATCTTTTATTCTATTTTTGTTTAATTTGATATCTAACTTTTGTCTTGTTTTTCCTGATTGTGGTTTTCTCTATTGTGCTTTATCTTGACATTACGTAAATGATCAAATAAAAATTATTTAAGCATTTGACCTACATGTAGAAAACACTTGCATTACCTGGACATTTCAGAATATAAACTTTAATACTGAGTGGGTGATCGCTTATGTGAAATTACGTCACCGAGATCATTTTTTACAAGAATGGAATAGCAATTTAGAAAATTCCCCAAAGGCATTGAACTACAGACTTTATAAACAAATATTCGAATTTGAAAACTATTTTAATATTTTAGAAAATAAAGACATTTTCACTTTTTGCAAATTTAGAACCACCAATACAAAATTACCCATAGAAACTGGAAGATGGAATAATATCGCAAGGGAAAATAGAAAATGTCAACTCTGTCAAGAAAATCAAATTGGGGGCGAATTTCATTATATAATGCGATGCAGTTATTTCCATGCATTGAAAAGCGGTACTTAACTAGAATTAATGTTTTGAAATTTAAAGAAATAATAAGTAGTAAAACACAATCAAAATTAAGGAAACTCTGTCAGTTGATCAGAAACATTAATTCTAGTTTACTACCTCCTGGGTAATTACTATTGTTATTATTGTATTTATTGTATTTATTTATTTTCTGTATATATTGTATATATTGTATCTCTATACCAATGTATTACGATGGTTTATGAGAATAAAGATTGTATATAACCTCATCAATTTACCTTGAGGTGAGTTTTTGGCCCATACAACCACTTTTCATTGAAGTATATGAACCAAGCCAGAAGACTGAACGGTCAAGTATATATGTCTGATTGGAATAATTTTACCTATAGCTTCTAGGAATCTTGGATTTGATTTTAGAACTGTTCTGATGATGTGGTATTATTTTTGCTTCACATTTTATTAAGATAGTTTTGATGAAATTTATAATTAAGAAATTAATAGCCATCGTAACACTATAATAAACCACCCTAATTTAGTAATAAAATGTAGCTATCAAATTCAGTACGCATGACGCGTTTCTGGAATAACCTTCATCAAGTCGTAAAATCCCATTTGCGCCACTCGACAGGACATTTGCGCCAAAAAAATCGGACATTTGCGCCACAAATTTATGCCCTTTTGCGCCACTAAATTTAGGTCATTTGCGCCACTTCTTATTTGAAAAAATACCTATTCCGTTTGCCAGAATATAAATTATGTTGCCCCCTGCTCACCACGGGGAGGTGGAAGTAGGATTTCGAGCAGGATCTATTAAAAACCTTTAATTTATTACATTTTAAGAGATAATAATCATTTAAAAATAAATAAGTAAAACTATGTACAACTAATGTACATGTCACAGTTTGAAACATCGACAAGTAGTCAACAATAATTTAAAGCTTTGGGAGCAATAAAACAAAGGGCCTAAACAGGATATCCAAAACCAGCTAAGATCACCTATACCTGGGGGAGGAGAACCTTAGTTTGATTAATTATTACATTATTTAGGAGCTGTACATTTCAATAACAAATATATCTAATAAACCATAACAGTGCCGAATCACTGACTACTGGACGGATGATACCATCGGGGACAAATAGTCCACCAACAGAGGTGTCTACCCAGTGATAGTAATACAAACGTAGATTAAGATAGTTTTCAGGAAACTTGGAATTTAGTAAAATATAGCCTTCGGAACACTATAATAAACCACTTTACATTTGGTAACTGATGGTTAAATGACGTGGTCTACCAATCGTTTATTTAACATTGTCATTATGTCCCTCGTATTAATCTGTTTACTTTTTTATCCTTGATATATTTACCGTTTTTATACATCTCGATAGCTGAATCATCAAAATTCGTTTTAATCGAAGGATTTAACCTTAATCGTATTTGAATTGTTTTCAAGTTATAGCCAATTTGCATTTGTAAACAAAAAAACAACGTCGATGTCTTGTCCAAGAAAAGGAACAGAATAAAAAGAAAAAATCAATTTATTATTTTGCTTATGTAATGTGTTAGCGCCAACGTTAGTGAACTGTTTATATAACCAGATAAATAACAAGCAATTTTACCAGATGAATAGCAACCGCTATGTGGAGGGAACGAATGACCTGCGTAATATTGTTTGATTGTTAAAGGTAAAATAAAGGTATTGTGGATAAGATCAGAATAGTTTGCATTGCTCCAACAACAATTCCTTGCTCAATAGAGCCTATACAAGTTGTATTTTACATGCAAGGATCATAACTAGCAGACTGAACCATTAAATAGAGAGACCATGGTCCATTTCAAGAAGTGTGACATGATTATACTTAAGAAATGCTATTTTGATAATCATTTATGACGTATTGTTGTTTTCCGATCGGACATAAAACACGACAATAAACCTAATTAGGAGTTTTGATAGGATGAAAAAACACTTTTCAGAGAGTACAAGTGTCATGAAATAGTGTACACTTATTGGCTGGTATCAGGGTAAAAGCAAGTTTATTTCCCCTCCACACCAACTATTGCCCTTGGCTTTGCATCTTATGTAGATTGTGAATACTAGTACTTGATGATGTCATGGGGGAACTAAAATACCATGGACAAGACACGGAACCTGCTCGCCATGTTTGTTGTTGTCGCCTCCGAGTTTTGAGATTTTAATTTAGTATAGAAAGCATCCCGATAATTTTGTATGACCATTGACGTGTTTTTTCTAATGAATCAAGAGGACTAAAACCTCCGTGAAAATATATCTCGTCTACGGTGAAAAGGACAGGAGAGGTGAATACTTTCTTGGACTATTCACTGGTGATTGGTTTATTACACAATTTACCAGTAAATATAATATTTAATAGGAGAACTTATACTGAGGTCTGATATTACCATCCATTACGTTATGTCGTTCGGAAGCAATAGATGATTGTCACAGAAAAAAACATACCGAAAAAGTTGGAAAATATTCTTCTCCGAAACTACACAACTGATTTGATCTTACCTGTAGAAGAATTAAAATATGTGGGTTTAAGCTTATGGTGTTTAACGCCACATTCAACAATATTTTAGTTATATCGTGGCGGTCAGGCAATATGTATAATGCCTCTCGTTCAGAAGATGGTCGCTACGAGGGAATATATATTTACTTGGACCATATAATTTATAAGATAAATGGTTTAAAAATCTTAATTATTAAACTATTTAACTATATTGTGTATATCAATGTCTGGACTGTTGATTTACTTTCCTTGTGTCGACAAGAAATACAAACTTGCAGACATGTCAGAACATATGTTAATACCGAAAGTAACGGTATGTTAATGCTTTATACAGTCAATGTATTTCTTACTGGTCAAATATCATAACTGTAAGATAAAACACTGTATCCTACAGGTGTGCTATGTGTACAGTCAAAGAGACATCCTACAGGTGTGCTATTTGTACAGTCAAAGAGACATCGATTGTATAATCGTTTGTTTATATAGTAACTAGCAATATATGAACTTTTCTATCAATCAGTCGTCGTTTAAACTCACATTTTTCATTTTTGATATTCAGTGTTTTCTATCATTTGTTTATAATGTTACATGATAAGTAGAATGTAGACTACTCCATCTGTACATGGAGTATGATGTGTGAAACCTGTTCCGCAGCATCATGCGAATGCATTTTATATTCAGAGACAAAACATTTTAATTCTATATCTCTGCAACTTGGCATTGTTAATTAATACCTTATTAAAGAAACACACTCATCCATGTACAGCATTAATATAAACGTAGATATCTAATTTAGTGCACACGACGCGTTTCTCGAATAACCTTCATCGGGTGACGCTCAAAATAACCTTCATCGGGTACGCTCAAAATCGAAAGATATTCAATGTATGCCATGAAATGTCTACCGTATATGTAATACGTGAAAATCATCTTGGATGTTTGTTAAAAAAGATAATTTCAATAAAGCAAAGTACTTTGTATGTTCGATTATTATTATTTATTATTTTTGTTATTTATAAATAAAAGATGGCATAGGTTGAATAGGTTAATTGTTATATAAACATGACTGGTGTTGTTTAATTAGTGTAAAATTGGGGGAGATATCAATATACTCCAAGTCAACAATTAACTTTTAATGTGGAAGTTGTCCTGTTTGTGCGTGTGTATTGAATGTATAAACTAAGTAGCAAGTAAAGATATAATCTATTATCATATTTTATGGAAATAACAACATAAATCAGTAGCTCATATATTTTTATATCATACTTTATGAAAATAACAAAAAAACAAGTAGTACATTATAAGCAGTATACACAATCAAATTAAAAAATGGAAAAAATACAGTTGTCTTATATTCTGACATAAAAATATTTGAGTGAGTGTGTGAGTGATTGTTGTTTACCTCCAATTCAGCAATTTTTTCAGCTATATCATGGCGAGAACAAGTTAATTTTCAATGAGATGATGATGAGGTCCGCTTTGTTGTAGACCAACACGCTGAGTTGGATTTTAATAGTGCTAGCTCACTGAAACAACAGTCCGCGGGTAAACATGTCGCCCTACTCGGACACATTATCCTGATTCCGTGCTGACCAGTCTTTGCTCCTTCTCCTTAATGCTCCTTAGCGGAGAAGTAACAAATACCAATTTTATAGTCTTTGGTTTGACTCGATCAGGGCTCGAACCCACAATCTACCGCACTCGAAGCGAGCACTCTAGCCATTACGCCACAGATGATTTTGAAATCACTCCAAATGCAGTAAGTGGGAAGCTGCGTCTGCATAGTTCACAGGTGTGATAATGTTGTTACGTATCCTGTTCTTCAGGTTGACAAGTCTGTTGTTGATCTCAACGTACTTGGTTTTGCGTGGAACAGGTGTACTGCCAGCTGTGTATTGACTCCGTCGAATTTCTGTAGAAGCATGTTGTTCTTTAAGTACCGGTAGGTTGATGAGGTAGAATATGTTTCGTTGTGGTTCTTCAATTTGTGATGCCATCCTTCTAGATGAATTGTGGTTCTGGGTACATTTCACTTTTGAGACCTACATTTCCAAATTTACTCGTTAGCCACAAAAGGACGCGTTAGGCATCTGTATGAGTTGAACCCCGCGAACCGTCAGTACATAGTTATTGATTAGTAAGATAGGAGATATGTATGTAAATGAATATAAGAGACTATCCAACATTACACTTAGACACAAATTAATGTAAAGGAACATCGCCTTTATTGTCGTTCTACATTATTAATATCAGGTTTATCATGTACGGATGTGACTTAAATGATTTCTTATATTTCTTTCAGGTTATAAAAGGACAACAAAATGTATTCAGATAAAGTCAAAGTGAACGAAAGACCTAATAGACTACGTCTTAAGCATGGTGACGTCATTATCAGATCTGAATATAATGACGGTGTATTACGTAACAATAACAGAGCGAACAACCGACTCAGTAGTCAGATGCAAATGTTTGATAAAGCTCAACGTGTCATAATGAAGGATCTTGGGAAAGAGACGCAATTTATCAAAAATAAAATGAATTCCACGACAGCAGCCACTCCAAGACAGCGAAAATATTCACCACTAACGCACATTGGTACCTTTAATATGCATAAAAAATCAACATACACTATCAAAGCTAAGGGAAGCAAAGAAGAAACGCCCAGAGAGACAAATAGTTCGTTATTCCATTCGCTTACTGATAGAAGCATGTATTCTGTGACCACCCAGTCTAAACGCAAAACGGAAGGCAGAACTAGTAGAGTTCGGCCAATCATAGCAAAATCAGACAATATTCTTAGACATGACATAGACATGAATACACCGAAAATACCACTAACGGAAAGGCAAATGGACTCGGGTATGTCCGTAACCTCCCGGACTGACCGAAAGGTTGATTCATTTCTTAATTCGTTTACACCTAGTACTGAAAAGAAACCGAACTCAGTATTGTCTGGTTCCTATCGTTCCAGTCAACAGTCTGCGACAACAATAAATCGAAAAGGAGGCATACACGGTCCATTAGCCGATAGACAGCTATCGGCCACTAGTCGTCTCAGTTTTATTGAAATTCTTCAAAAAGCTGAAGAAGCGAAAGCGAAAGGACTGAATATTGAAGAACACGTTCCGCGTCCAAAAACACCCGAACTACTTTCTGACTATGGTAGTGATGAGTCCGAAAAGGAACAAAGACGGAAGCCATCACACATTGGCGCTACTCCAAAATCGACCTATATTTCACATCATATGTGAATCTATAGGATATTCAAAAGCCAAATATCCTGCAATAAATATGGTACAGCACATCATTAAAGATATGCATTTGGCTTCAAAATGAAGTGCACGCAATTTAATTTATATTTTTCACTGACATAGCGCTTCACTCAATATTGCATCAACGAAATAAGCATATATAGGAAACCCTGTTTAAAACAGAACCCTATATAAAGCTGACTTACGTGTAGTCACGACATCTGTAATCTTATTAAAAATTAACCTGTTTTATCCGAGCACCTGTCTATTCCGGACAAGACAATCTGTCGTAAGGGTCTCAGATTAGACAGGTTTAATGTATGAATATATATACATTGTGTCTGTATTAATGATGTTAGTATTCAATACATGTATGAGAACTAATAATATGTCTAAATGATCCGGAAGTTGTAGCAGTCCTTACTCTCATTAATAGGAAAAGTTTGAAAATATCAAAAAAGTGTAATCAAAAGTCGTTAAGCGACGAAGGACATACAATATCAATTATTATTTCTTTTTGTCCGAAATGTTATGGTCTGTAATTCAACATTGTCATTTAGTCGTCAGTTAATAACGATCATTGACTGACCATGCTTTTGATGGTTTATGGTATTTAACGCAACTTTCAACAGTTACATCGTGGCGCATGTTTTTGAACTGTCCATATTTAGATTTGAGATAGAATGTGGTTTTTGTTTCTGTTCATGTGTTTTTTGTTGTTTTTTTTATAGTTTTTTTAGTCTTTGATGTATGACTTGCTTTGGAGATCCAATTTTCAAGAGAACAAGGGTCGAGGGTCACAATAAACTGTCAAACTCCACCATATTCCCGTGTCTGTCCAAAGTTATGACCTGAAGTATAAATAAAACAATATAATAAGTTAGAATCTATTAACCTATGAAATATTACTCATATTCACAATCAGGTGATGATGTCGGGGTCTCTTTTGTGTGCAATGATTTGAGGTGAGCGGTATAATTTTTACCAACAATGTTGTTTATTTTGTACTTTATCAACAACCCGTCCCCTTCTACAATATACATATTAACAGTAATTTGTTTTAAAATTAAGAAATTTGTTAAATAAAAAACGGAAATCCGCATACGAAACAACAACGGCAAAACATAAGTTTGATGTAAACACAATCCTGATGTAGACGCAACCTTGATTTAAACAAAAGCTTGATTTCAGCAAAAGCTTGATTTAAACAAAAACTTGATTTAAACAAAAGCTTGATTTCAGCAAAAGCTTGATATAAACAAAAGCTTGATTTAAACAAAAGCTTGATCTAAGCAAAAGCTTGATATAAACAAAAGCTTGATTGAAACAAAAGCTTGATCTAAGCAAAAGCTTGATATAAACAAAAGCTTGATTGAAACAAAAGCTTGATCTAAGCAAAAGCTTGATATAAACAAAAGCTTGATTGAAACAAAAGCTTGATCTAAGCAAAAGCTTGATATAAACAAAAGCTTGATTGAAACAAAAGCTTGATCTAAGCAAAAGCTTGATATAAACAAAAGCTTGATTGAAACAAAAGCTTGATATAAACAAAAGCTTGATATAAACAAAAGCTTGATATAAACAAAAGCTTGATCTAAGCAAAAGCTTGATTTAAACAGATGCTTGATGTAAACATAAGCTTATTGTAAACACAAGTAAATCTTCTCACATGTTATAGCACATCTGAGACCAAAAACAAAGTAGAAACAAAATCAATATTCAGATTTGCTTTTAAGCAAAATCATACTATGTCTTTAGAGTGAGTACATGAGCATATTATGTCTTTAGAGTGAGTACATGAGCATAACATGTCATTAGAGTGAGTACATGAGCATACTATGTCTTTAGAGTGAGTACATGAGCATACTATGTCTTTAGAGTGAGTACATGAGCATACTATGTCTTTAGAGTGAGTACATGAGCATACTATGTCTTTGGAGTGAGTACACGAGCATACTATGTCATTAGAGTGAGTACATGAGCATAATATGTCATTAGAGTGAGTACATGAGCATACTATGTCTTTAGAGTGAGTACATGAGCATACTATGTCTTTAGAGTGAGTACATGAGCATACTATGTCTTTAGAGTGAGTACACGAGCATACTATATCATTAGAGTGAGTACATGAACATACTATGTCATTAGAGTGAGTACATGAGCATACTATGTCTTTAGAGTGAGTACATGAGCATACGATGTCATTAGAGTGAGTACATGAGCATACTATGTCCTTAGAGTGAGTACATGAGCATACTATGTCTTTAGAGTGAGTACATGAGCATACTATGTCTTTAGAGTGAGTACACGAGCATACTATGTCATTAGAGTGAGTACATGAGCATACTATGTCTTTAGAGTGAGTACATGAGCATACTATGTCTTTAGAGTGAGTACATGAGCATACTATGTCTTTAGAGTGAGTACATGAGCATACTATGTCTTTAGAGTGAGTACATGAGCATACTATGTCTTTAGAGTGAGTACATGAGCATACTATGTCTTTAGAGTGAGTACATGAGCGATTGTTGTTTAGGGCCAAGTGAGTAATTGTTCAGCTATTTTTTGACGAGAGCAAGGTAAGTTACATTTCAACGAGGCGATGTTTTCAGCTATTTTATGACGAGAGCAAGGTAAATTACATTTCGACGAGGCGATGATACTGATGTCGGTTTTGTTGTACTAAACCAACATACTTAGATGGATTTTTTAATAGTGCTAGGTCACTGAAACAATAGGTCCTCTTGCAGACCTGGCGGTCCAGTCGGACACATTAAATTATCCTGATTCAAAGCCAATCAGTCTATGCTCTTACTCCTTAACCATGAGGGCCCGGGTGGTTCAATGAGTTAGGTAGTTGGATCACCTAACAACTCATACAAATCTATCACCAATACGGCGTGGGTTCGTGCCCGGCTTTGTAAATTACAAAAAGGGTGCACTCGACTCGCAGCCGCAAGTGATACAGTTTACCAGTTACTTGCCCATGGTCGGTGGTTCTCTCCGGGTACTACGGCTTCTTCCACCACTAAAACTGGTCTCCATGATATAGATGAAATATTGCTGAAAGTGGCGTTAAACACCAAAAATCAATTAATCCTTAATACTGTACGTCTTTAGATAGGAATAGACCACATGAAACAATTGTAAGATAATATACACGACGAATATTATATTTTCCAATATTCAAGTTTGTATCATGTACAATCCTACTTTATCTTTACAAAAGAACAAAGAACCAAGCAATACAGTTTGATTGAATGTTTGGTTTTGAATATTTCAATTGGAGAAACTGTGTTTAAAGATTAACATAATTTGTAAAACTAGTATTGTGTTAATTAAGTACATTTTATATTTGGAATTGATTTGTATTTTGATTCCACGAATGTTATATATCATTCAGAATATACGATAGAATGATTGTTGTTAGCTTAACGTCGAGCAGTGAATACATACTACCTGCATATTCAGAACAAGAACAAGCTTAACAATGCATAACACTTACTCGTATATAGAGATGAGGGATGAATGTGACACACAGGACAGCACGGACACTGTTAACATACAATGTATATTGCGGAACGTGAAATTAAATGACATTGTTAGTTACTTTTCGTTTTTCGTGAGATTCGTAAAAATCATATTCTGACGGTATATTGTCTGCATGGACAGCAAAATACTTATGTGATTTTTGGGGTATGAAGATTGATGTTACACGAGTGCTCAGTAGCCCATTAATTTGTTTGACTTTACTTTGCATAAACGACCTCATAAATTTCAACATGAGTCAATAGAAATTTGAATTTTCTAACGGTTATGGCAGGTCCGTTTTAGAAACAATATTTTCCACTTTGGTAAAAAAGTTATGTATTTTCCACTTTTAGCAGATCCCGGAGTTATATGCGAATTTTGCAAGTTTGATGGACTTCCAATAATTTCTTCAACAATAGCGTTAGCTTCTTTTAGCGCAGCCGACTCTAATACATTCACAATTTCTCATTTCTCTGATGACAGAATCATTTTCGGTTTAAAAAGAAATAAAGATGCTCATCTTCGGACTTCAAATGAACTGTAATTCTTTCGAAAAGTAGAATGAATTAAAGTTCACTTAGAAATTCATTACGTATTTTCACACACCAATAATCGTGCCGTCGGACATTAATTGATAGCATAAATTACATGTGAGATTAATTAATGCATGTATTGTTATACCGACAACAAAATTTACTGATCCGTATAGAAATGTTCCCAGATCTATCTGAATGTACCAGCCGTGGTCAACTTAGAACAAAAAGTATCAGCCGTGGTAAACTTAGAATAAAAAGTACCAGTCGTGGTCAACTTAGAACAAAAAGTACCAGACGTGGTCAACTTAGAACAAAAAGTACCAGCCGTGGTCAGGTTAGAACAAAAAGTACCAGCCGTGGTCAACGTAGAACAAAAATACCAGCCGTGGTCAGCTTAGCAACTTAGAACAAAAAGTACCAGCCGTGGTCAGCTTAGCAACTTAGAACAAAAAGTACCAGCCGTGGTCAACTTAGAACAAAAAGTACCAGCCGTGGTCAACTTAGAACAAAAAGTACCAGCCGTGATCAACTTGGAACAAAAAGTACCAGCCGTGGTCAATTTAGAACAAAAAATACCAGCCGTGGTCAACTTAGAACAAAAAGTACCAGCCGTGGTCAAGTTAGAACAAAAAGTACCAGCCGTGGTCAACTTGGAACAAAAAGTACCAGCCGTGGTCAATTTAGAACAAAAAATACCAGCCGTGGTCAACTTAGAACAAAAAGTACCAGCCCTGGTCAACTTAGAACAAAAAGTACCAGCCGTGGTCAACTTGGAACAAAAAGTACCAGCCGTGGTCAATTTAGAACAAAAAATACCAGCCGTGGTCAACTTAGAACAAAAAGTACCAGCCGTGGTCAACTTGGAATAAAAAGTACCAACCGTGGTCAACGTAGAACAAAAAGTACCAGCCATGGTCAACTTGGAACAAAAAGTACCAACCGTGGTCAACTTATTATTATTATTATACAATATTTATAAAGCGCCTATCTAATAAAACAATTTATCCTGCAATCAGTACATTTGCAGTACAAATATACCATATGAATAAATGTTTGCTTTATTCGTAGCCTACGAATAAACTTTTGAAGCCTACGAATAAACTTTTAAACCTACGAATAAACTTAAGCCCCGCCCATAGATTCCGGAACTACTTTTTTGTGTTTTTGCTCTCCTGTGAAGGAATTAAAATATTAACCGTAACCAGTGTCAATAATCGACGTCGTCTTTTTCTAATAAATGTTTTCGTTCTCACTATTTGTAAAAATGAAACTAATAATTTTAAAATTTCATATTTTTTATACATATTTTACGATAAAAAAATCCTAGAAGTCAATAAAAAACAAAACAAAAATCTTAAACAAATCCGAATCATTTATAACTTGACGGTGAAGCTTTGAAAACAAAACAAAAGCAACTAAAACTACAGGACAAAGGGAATAAACCAAAGAGGGCATGCCCTCCAACAGATGAGGAAATTAACATCCTTTATAACAGAAACGTTCTGGGCAGTCACACACCACAATCTTTACTAAACACACTTATATGGTTAAATAACTCAGTACAGTTTGAACATCAAACTCTAAGATTACTACATATATTTTATTATAAAATTTCTTCATATTAAATGTTCAATTAATTCACATCAATTACTTCAACATATCAGATAGTAGATTTCTTCAAGGTGAAAAGAACACATATTCCTGCTATTGCATCAAATCACTTTAAAATTATAGATAATTTTTTATATTCTGAATTCTTTATGACACCACAAAATATCTATATAATTTGTTTTAACCATTTGGAATAATTGTATTCAGTCACTTCCTCCAATCATTTTGCATCTTTTTTTAAAACATTTTTTTTCTTTTGCAAAATTCCAACAAAGTTGTATGATTTGTCAGTTGAAACTAGTGTTTTATCTGCTGGAATTCTACTCACTGTTGATCAGGATTACAGTACATTTTTTTTGTGCAATTCCATTTGAAACTGATTCACATACCCCTGGCCTGTGCAACAACTGAGTGATAGTTCTTGAAAAATGTCCTTTGTTTAATCAGATCTTTATAAAACGTTCATAGGTTTTTATGCAATTATTTCTTTCATATATATAGTCTTTGCACTTATTTCAAACATCACATGTACATTGTACACTGTTAGACCATTAATCCAGCCATTCATCTGAAAGACATTAATATAGCATTGATTATAATTAAAATACATGTTATTATATATTTACTTATAAAATAACAAGAAAAAAGGAACAAAATGCAGACTAAATTAGCAATGTTTGAATATTTGAAACTTCAAGCCTTCATAATGCATTTTTGTATGATCCGACTCATAAAATATATTCGCACATTAGTCATTACTCGCAACAGCCAACATTATCATGTAAATATTGTTCATTCCAGAAAAATATATCCTTCACTCTAATATTTTTCTGGTCACAACACTTATGCAATAAACCTATGTCCATAATATTCTTGGTTCCTTAATGACATCGCATTATGTAATTTACCAATCAATGGATTATGGTTTAATAATAGCAAATTTGATATGAAGAAAATAGTTGGTGGGGATTCTACATACATGTAGACTTCAATGCATATTAATTCATTTGATTATGATATACAAACAGAAGTTAAATATAGTAATTACAATCATATCTGGTGCTTGTTGACACTAAATCAGATCTCTATTTTGATTTTCTTCAATTTACCGTGTATATATGAAAGTTTTATTTTATTCTATAAAAATAAATTCCAATTTTCCATTGAAACCTATGTAAAGTCCAGAAGATTGGTATTAGCTTCTTCTCCTTTATATACTTGCATTGTCCCAAAATACATAATTTATTTGTACGAGCTTTAGAAACAGGTTGAAAAGTGCATGAAAGAAAATTTTCCAGTCTCATGAAAAAAATGAAGGAAAGTTGCAAATTAGACATTAATCAATCAGTGCCAGAAAATATCTTATCCCGTCCAGAAGTTAAGAGAAAACAATGTGGAGGGGATCTATAGATATTATGCAAATATCTGGGCATAAAAATGTGGCATCTATTAATAATTACTCAACATTGAGTGAGGAAAGACACAAGAAAATATCAAACATCCTCAGCGACACTGAAAGTGAAACTAACAGAAATGCTTTTCAGCAAACTTACCTCGTAAAACCTCCACAAATTCTACAGCCAGTAGCACTTCTGATATTTCGTGTCGAAGCAATCCCGATGTTCCTTCTTACAGTTCCAATACAAATATGTCAAGTCAAATTAGTTCTATGTTTAACGGCGTGGTCATCCATAACTAGGGTGGTCAAGCCAAAAATTGAAATGCTAATAAATCATCCAATTATAGTTTAGTATGACAGTACATACAAAATGGGAAATTTTGGTACAAAAATTATTAAAATCGGTTGAGCTGTTCAAAAGTTATGGCCTTTTCGGTGAGCCAAAAGTGGTCGATTTTCTGTTTTTTGGAAAAATGTTAAAAAAATGACATTTTTGGACCAAAATATATTATTTTCACTACCTAATAGGTTATCATGCTTTCTTCTATAGTAATGTATCCTCCTTATGCTTCAAAAAGAGGTATTATACACACCTGTAGGTGTTATATGAAAAAAATGTCACAGAATTTAAAACATTGAAAATAGCCTTTGGACTTAGTTTTTTTAATTTATGTGTCAGCCGTCTGCTTGTTCAAACTACTAGGTTTGTGGTCAAATATCTTCAAAAACCTTTAACTTGCAAGGCTGAAACTTGCAGCACTGTCCACAAAGTGCCCAGTCTCTAGGTAAAAATATCAAGAATATCATTTATTCAATTAATATATATATTTTTTTAATATTATTTCCTTTGCGCAGGCCTCCATAATTTTAACGTCAAATTTTATTCGAAAAATCAAGTTTTTGGTCATAAAAAATCTGAAAAAAGTACTAGAATTTTTCTGAATACTGATTTTGGTAAGGAAAAGAACCCTCTAACAGGGAACACCTATATTTATCAGCAAAAAAAATTCTCAAAGTCTGTAGCGCCAGAATCATAAACTCCGCAGCTTATTATTTTGAGCTCTGTAAAGTGTAAAAATAAGTTATTTTAGGGAATTAATTATATTTTTTATGTTCAAATTGATATTTTATGGTAAACAACCTCAATATCCATACATCAATGAAGTTATTATTACAGTTTGTGTAAAAACTGCCATTTTTTCCATTGAAAAGGTCAATTTTCTTTGTTCAATCAAAATTTCAGATAATTCCCGAAATTGATACAATTTCAATAATTGTCGAATATTATAATATTAAATGTTCAAGTGTTTGGTATTATTTTGATCCTATAACTGTATACTACAAGGAGAAAACTATCAGCAACCCCAATTCTGACACTGGTATGAACTATGTCCTGGTTCATTAGCCCTCTACCTGGAAATTTAGTAAAAATAATATTTCAATTATGGCCCCGTATTCCATGAAAAGTCTTATTTGGATTATCAGATATGTTCTCTGTACAATTTATAAGCCAGCCTTGAAGTTATGTTATCTTTTAAACATTTAATTAGCACATTTTATACATGATTTTCATTTTTTTGTCTGGGAAAAACCTCAAATTTGACAATTTTAGCTGATTTAAGCGAACAGTTCATGCGATTAGAAAGTCCCAAATTTTCAAAGTTATCATTTTTATTGTCATAAATCAATAAACTGTTATCTTCTACTATTATTTATAATCTTAATTCATAAGTCTTCAATGTCACTCTCTTTTCCTTTATATACTATCATTTTACATTTGACGACTACAAATAGTGCTGTGTCCCAGTTCATGACCAACTTATTCCAAATGAAATCTTTGTGAATTCTTTAAATTGTGTGTTTTGTGATCCTATGCATATCCTATGCATATTTGATTAACTGAATCATAATCAACAGCATCAACTTTCAGAAGTGTCATTTTAATGATTTAAAACTCTTAATGATCTACTGAGATGCCACGATCACACCTGTAAAATAAAAATAAAAATAAACATTTAAAATATGTTATACAGAATAAAAATAAAGAACTAAAAATAATTTATCTTTTCCAGAAATAGTTTATCATACATGTACAAATGAAAAAAGCTTTAATACAATGCACTCTTCGACTAAAAATTATCTTTATGCATATATGCTTGGTGGCAAATAGATTCTATATGAAAAATAGCATTATTCAAGAAATGTTTGCTGCATGCATCATAAATGTTCTGTCATATCAAACAAGTTTGCACACAGTAATGGTGTAATGAAAAAAATGTAATTAATTAAACTTAGCATATCACATGCACTGCCACTGATTACAATGTATATAGCCAGAATGTTAATACATTCACATACTGTAATGTATACATTAAGCATATATTTCATAAAGCTTCCCTAATAGCACTGAAACATAATAATTATGTTTTATAACAATTTAAATAAATTGTTTCAAAAATGTTGCATGGAAATTCATGTTACTATTTAAAAACAATTGTCCTATGTATTGCTACAATATACACTAGGAACTTAATGAGAAATGCATAAATAGTTTTCATGTAGACAAATTTCATTTAAAACCAAAAATTATAAAAAATCTTGAACATTTCACAAAAGTATCAAAGAATACCGGAACAATTCCTTTATATAGATGTATTAATAAATCCCGATAAATTCCGAACAGCCATGATTACGTCACCAAAGGTCTGCTTGGATAAAGTTATTTATAGATTGGGAGAATTTGACAACTTTATATTGATGCTTGCCGTTTTCGCCATTTTGGGAGTAAAATAATAAAATCGTGAATTAAATCCCATCCCTTTTTCATTTATCGAAACAAAGATATATACAATATTGGTCTGTTGACGGTAAATATAGAATTTATTTGACAAGGCTGAGAAACGGGGTGAAAGACGAGCTTCTAGCGAGTCTTTCTCCCCGTTTCGCGCCGAGTCAAATAAATTCTATATTTACCGTCAACAGACCAATATTGTATTTATCCTGCAATCCACGATGTCCTAAAAAATAATCTTAACTCGTAAAAATGCATTTTTTAATGCAACGGAATCCTCACTATTTGGCGTAGTAAAATACCAGAATTTTTTTGCTGACAAAAATTCGCGAACAAATAGTTCTCAAAAGGAAGTGAAATAACTTTATTTAAGTGAAGATTTATTGATTAAGGTGAAAATCTATATAGAAAATTGATAGTTTAGAACCTGAAATATATATATTTAATATGTTTATCATAGATATGAAAACACATTAATTTAGCGATCATACGTCACATGCGGTCATACTTAAATACGCCTGCAGTAGTAACCAGGTAAATATATACGCCTGTGTGGAAAGGTATACGCCTGCAACTATATGGTTCACTTTTATTTTTATTTTTTTATATCAAATAATAAACATCCGATATATTCCTTTTACTAGTTTATATTAAAAAAATAAAAATAAAAAAGAACCATATAGTTGCAGGCGTCCACCTTTGTATGACACACAGGCGTATATATTTGCCTGGTTACTACTGCAGGCGTATTTAAGTATGACCCACACAGTTTGTAAACATGTGAAAGCAATACACACATTCATGTATAGACGATTCGAACATGTTTTAAGTAAACTAGGTAGAGTAGAGAAAACAGAAAGATTAATCATTTATCTCAACAAACTGAGCTGATTCACGGAAATGTAGTTAACAACGATGTCAAACACTCAAATGCTCAGTTATTGGGATATTTAGTCATTTGTGAAAATTGTGTACACATTCACCATTTGTTATGGATGACCACGCCGTAAAACATTGAACTAATTTGACTTGACATATTTGTATTGGAACTGTAAAAAGGAACATCGGGATTGCTTCGACACGAAACATCAGAAGTGCTACTGGCTGTAGAATTTGTGGAGGTTTTACGAGGTAAGTTTGCTGAAAAGCATTTCTGTTAGTTTCACTTTCAGTGTTGCTGAGGATGTTTGATATTTTCTTGTGTCTTTCCTCACTCAATGTTGAGTAATTATTAATAAATGCCACATTGTTATGCCCTGATATTTGCATAATATCTATCCCCTCCACATTGTTTTCTCTTAACTTCTGGACGGGATAAGATATTTTCTGGCACTGATTGATTAATGTCTAATTTACAACTATCCTTCATTTTTTTCATGAGACTGGAAAGTTTTCTTTCATGCACTTTTCTACCTGTTTCTAAAGCTCGTACAAATAAATTATGTATTTTGGGACAATGCAAGTATATAAAGGAGGAGAAGCTAATACCAATCTTCTGGACTTTACATAGGTTTCAATGGAAAATTGGAATTTATTTTTATAGAATAAAATAAAACTTTCATATATACATGGTAAATTGAAGAAAATCAAAATAGAGATCTGATTTAGTGTCAACAAGCACCAGATATGATTTTAATTACTATATTTAACTTCTGTTTGTATATCATAATCAAATGAATTAATATGCATTGAAGTCTACATGTATGTAGAATCCCCACCAACTATTTTCTTCATATCAAATTTGCTATTATTAAACCATAATCCATTGATTGGTAAATTACATAATGCGATGTCACTAAGGAACCAAGAATATTATGGACATAGGTGTTGTGACCAGAAAAATATTAGAGTGAAGGATATATTTTTCTGGAATGAACAATATTTACATGATAATGTTGGTTGTTGCGAGTAATGACTAATGTGCGAATATATTTTCTGAGTCGGATCATACAAAAATGCTTTATGAAAGCTTGAAGTTTCAAATATTCAAACATTGCTAATTTAGTCTGCATTTTGTTCCTTTTTTCTTGTTATTTTATTAGTAAATATATAATAACATGTATTTTAATTATAATCAATGCTATATTAATGTCTTTCAGATGAATGGCTGGATTAATGGTTTAACAGTGTACAATGTACATGTGATGTTTGAAATAAGTGCAAAGACTATACATGTATATGAAAGAAATAATTGCATAAAAACCTATGAACGTTTTATAAAGATCTGATTAAACAAAGGACATTTTTCAAGAACTATCACTCAGTTGTTGCATACAGGCCAGGGGTATGTGAATCAGTTTCAAATGGAATGGCACAAAATAAAAAATGTACTGTAATCCTGATCAACAGTGAGTAGAATTCCAGCAGATAAAACACTAGTTTCAACTGACAAATCATACAACTTTGTTGGAATTTTGCAAAAGAAAAAAATGTTTTAAAAAAAGATGCAAAATGATTGGAGGAAGTGACTGAATACAATTATTCCAAATGGTTAAAACAAATTATATAGATATTTTGTGGTGTCATAAAGAATTCAGAATATAAAAAATTATCTATAATTTTAAAGTGACTTGATGCAATAGCAGGAATATGTGTTATTTTCACCTTGAAGAAATCTACTATCTGATATGTTGAAGTAATTGATGTGAATTAATTGAACATTTAATATGAAGAAATTTTATAATAAAATATATGTAGTAATCTTAGAGTTTGATGTTCAAACTGTACTGAGTTATTTAACCATATAAGTGTGTTTAGTAAAGATTGTGGTGTGTGACTGCCCAGAACGTTTCTGTTATAAAGGATGTTAATTTCCTCATCTGTTGGAGGGCATGCCCTCTTTGGTTTATTCCCTTTGTCCTGTAGTTTTAGTTGCTTTTGTTTTGTTTTCAAAGCTTACCTGTCAAGTTATAAATGATTCGGATTTGTTTAAGATTTTTGTTTTGTTTTTTATTGACTTCTAGGATTTTTTTTATCGTAAAATATGTATAAAAAATATGAAATTTTAGAATTATTAGTTTCATTTTGTCGGTTTGTAAATTTACAAATAGTGAGAACGAAAACAGTTGTTAGAAAAAGACGACGTCGATTATTGACATTGGTTACGGTTAATATTTTAACTCCTTCACAGGAGAGCAAAAACACAAAAAGTAGTTCCGGAATCTATGGGCGGGGCTTAAAAGTTTATTCGTAGGTTTAAAAGTTTATTCGTAGGCTTCAAAAGTTTATTCGTAGGCTACGAATAAAGCAAAAATTTATTCGTGTGGTATATTTGTACTGCAAATGTACTGATTGCAGGATAAATATATTTATTCAGTTCGTGTAAAGTTTCTGTGCGATTTTTGTGCATCTTTTGTTTTCAAAATTAACACCCATTTGATCCGGTTGAAAACGATATTTCTTTTGAGAATAAAACTATATTTTAGAAGAAGTTTTGTTACTTACCGTGCATGATTGACCTCCGTGGTCTGAATACATCAATGCTAGATAATTATTGTATCAATTGGTAGAACAATATGTCGGTAAATTTTATTTTTCTTTGGTACAACTCTGAAATTGTCCTGGCCAAAATGGCGGAAGACATACATCCCGGTCATGCGCCACACAACGTCCGATAACTCTTCCCGCTCAACTCTGATTGCAAAGTCAGAAAATATGGACCGAACATCCAATGATTTCCGGGAGCTATTACTGCTTATCCATTGAAACCTTGGCGACATATCTTTAGAGGAAGGTCCAGTTTATTGATATTTGACCCCCAATATTTTTCGGAAGTGTGGTAAGCGAGGTTAAAAACACTGTTTTGTAAACTTTTATATTTTACGCTACGATTTCGATTGTTTTTAATTTTTGGCGGTCGGATTGGTAAAATTGAAGACTTTCTGCAAATTTTAAGCCATGCATGAAGAATATTGGTCCAGGGATAGCTCCCGGAATTATTTTTGAAAATGGGCTGTTCGTTGACACATAAATCAAGATGGCGTCCGATTTTCTCGAAACGACTTCACTTTGGACGTTCAGTAGTAGTACCCAATCATATTTTTAATGCTTATAACTACCAAATTAATAAAGATCTAGTTTTCAAGTTTTATCTGATATATTTTTTATCACGAAATAATAAATTTTAGGTGTTTTTCTAATGAAATGAAAAAGGTGAAAATTCGGGTTTTTCTACTCTGACAGAAAATAATAACGCTATCGACGACTACGTTTGTCCTCCCTACCATAACAAATGGTGAATGTGTACACAATTTTCACAAATGACTTATATCCCAATAACTGAGCATTTGAGTGTTTGACATCGTTGTTAAATACATTTCCGTGAATCCGTTCAGTTTGTTGAGATAAATGATTAATCTTTCTGTTTTCTCTACTCTACCTAGTTTACTTAAAACATGCTCGAATCGTCGATACATGTACCGTATGTGTGTGTTGCTTTCACATGTTTACAAACTGTGTGGGTCATACTTAAATACACCTGCAGTAGTAACCAGGTAAATATATACGCCTGTGTGTCATACAAAGGTGGACGCCTGCAACTATATGGTTCTTTTTTATTTATTTTTTTTTAATATAAACTAGTAAAAGGAATATATCGGATGTTTATTATTTGATATAAAAAAATAAAAATAAAAGTGAACCATATAGTTGCAGGCGTATACCTTTTAACACAGGCGTATATATTTACCAGGTTACTACTGCAGGCGTATTTAAGTATGACCGCATGTGACTATGCTCGATAAATTAATGTGTTTTCATATCTATGAAAAACATATTAAATATATATATTTCAGGTTCTAAACTATCAATTTTCTATATAGATTTTCATCTTAATCAATAAATCTGCATTTAAATAAAGTTATTTCACTTCCTTTTGAGAACTATTTGTTCGCGAATTTTTGTCGGCAAAAAAAAATCTGGTATTTTATTACGCCAAATAGTGAGGATTCCGTTGCATTAAAAAATGCATTTTTACGAGTTAAGATCATTTTTTAGGACATCGTGGATTGCAGGATAAATACAATATTGGTCTGTTGACGGTAAATATAGAATTTATTTGACTCGGCGCGAAACGGGGAGAAAGACTCGCTAAAAGCTCGTCTTTCACCCCGTTTCTCAGCCTTGTCAAATGAATTCTATATTTACCGTCAACAGACCAATATTGTATATTACTCTAAGCGCTGTACAAAATACATAAAATGTTAATCCTATCAATAAAAGTAAAAGTAGCAATAAGAATCAAGAATAAATAAAAAAAAAAATAAAAAATAAAAAATAAAATAAAAATAATAATGATGAGTCTTTACAAGTTTCTAAAAAAATGACAACTGATTGCACATGTCCAAAAATAAATATAATTAAAAAGAGAGTTTAAAATCAAATACTGTCACCATAAGCTGCTCTAAAAAGATGAGTTTTTAAAAGTTTCTTGAAAATGCTAACTGATTGCACATGTCGAATGTTTTGAGGAAGACTGTTCCATAAAGTTGCGGCAGATTTGTCCAATCGGCGTTCACCGTAGGTTTTGGTGCGTATGCGTGGAGCCTTTAACAACTGCAAGTCTTCTGATCTTAATGCTCGAGTAGGTTGATATGCATTCACAAGTTCTTGTAGATAGACAGGTGCTAAGTTGTTGAGTGCCTTAAAGGTATATAACAGGATCTTATATTTAATTCGATGCTGCACTGGTAGCCAATGTAAAGAGACGAGGACAGGCGTGATATGTTCATGTTTCCGTTTTCGTGATATTAATCGTGCAGCTGTGTTTTGTACCCGCTGAAGTTTAGAGAGAATGCTGGCATTCACCCCGTATAACAACCCATTTCCATAATCTAAACGTGAAATCACTAGCGAATTGACCAACGTTTTGCAAGCATCATCAGTGATATAAGATCGTATACGTCCTATCTTGCGTATTTGGAGAAAACATGACTTAGAAACTGAACTTACTTGTTTCTCCATAGTCAGAGTTTTGTCGAAGAGGACACCTAAATTTTTCACAACAGATGCCTTGTGTCCATCGAAGCTGATACTACAGTTGACAAAATCCTTCGTGCGTTGCTTTGTTGTAAAAATTATCAGTTCAGTCCTGTCTTGATTAAGCTTAAGCATGTTTGATTTCATCCATGCACTGATGTCACTAAGACAAGCCTCCATACGAGTAGCTATATTGATCCAATTGTCAATAGGTTTGATTACTAGATACGCTTGAGTGTCATCCGCATAACAATGATAGCTCATATTATGTCTTTTGCATATCTGCCCGATCGGCTTTGAGAACATGCAGTATTTCTTCGGCCCCAGCACAGACCCTTGCGGAACACCAAACGATAGAATTTTCTCGGTTGATACGATATTTCCGATGTTGATACTTTGACTTCTATCACTCAAGTAAGAATTGATCCATGTCAATGCCTGCCCTGTTATTCCATATGAATATTGTAGACGTTCCATCAGAATAGGGTGGTCTATAACATCGAATGCTGCCGACAGATCTAACATGACCAACACAGCACAAGAGTTGTTATCTAGAGCTAACGCAATGTCATGGTGTACCCGAAGTAAAGCAGTCTCAGTAGAATGGCAAGCACGGTAAGCAGATTGAAGATCATCGTGTAATGAGTTTGATTCTAAGTGTTCTTCAAGACGATTTGCCACTACTTTTTCAAGTATCTTAGATACGAACGGCAAGTTTGAAACTGGTCTGTAGTTTTTTTAGCACGTTCTGATCCAATCCCGGCTTCTTTAATAACTTAGAACAAAAAGTACCAGCCGTGGTCAACTTAGAACAAAAAGTACCAGCAATGGTCAACTTAGAACAAAAAGTACCAGCCGTGGTCAAGCTAGAACAAAGGCTTGGCGGAATTTAATGTGGCGATTTCAATTTTACCGCTAAAAAAGCACGCCTCTAAAATAACACGCTATGCGGTATATATGTCTTCTTTGTCACACTTTGTCCTATGTCTGGCATACTCCTCGACAAATTGCATATGCATTTTAAAGTGATGTGTCTAGTTTATGGATTTAGGCTCACAATATTTCGGTCTTGTGACGGACACATCCCAGAAAGAAGTATTGTTGGTTGTTGACACTGTTAATATCACAAGTTTAACGTGGCCATTCGGATTATATATGAACGGGGAACATGTACATGTACAATCTGGAGGGCTATATATGAAGTCGTCAAGGTTGAGATCCTACAACACGTGCTTATAGTCGAATATCTAAGTTACAGTGTACCTGTAGGTGTCTTCAGAAAACCGCTGCTAATAAAAATAAATAAACAGTAGCTTTATTACAAAATATGATTTTAGTGTCGCATTCATATGACATTATTGTCCACATAAACTGTAATCTGTAGAAAAGAGCTGAAAATAAGATACGGTTATGGCTATGGTGAAAATAAGATATAAAGGATCTAACACCGGTAAGAGGGCAAAACGGAAAAATCTCAGACACCCAAGGGAAAGATTTCTGGTCTCCAACGAGGCTCAGCCGAGTTGGAGACCAATAAAAATCTTTTCCGTCTTGCCCTCTTACCGGTGTTTGATTCGTTTTCTCACTAAACACCTAATTGTTTTGTTTATATTCCATCGAGCGTTTTCCCGCAATTTGTTTTTCCATTGCTGAAGTAAATATTCGATTTATCCATATGCATCCGTGTCTTGGCAGTATTTAAAATGTATTTCATAATAAAGTACAATGTATTTGATAAATATGTTATAAATGTTACTACAACAGAGATAAATATCTGAAATATTTGAATTTGGTCAAAGGGGGTAATTCTTCCTTTACGTCAGTTGCTAACAAGGGAGAGCACTCTATTATTTACTCAAAGTAAACAAACATTGACTGGAAGAGAGGCAATACAAAAAAAGAATCAAACACCGTGAAAGGTGCACATTAGCTAGCATAAATTGATAAGTGACTGACTAATACACAAAACGTAAATATATAAGCGATTTTATTGATACAATGATATTTTGCGAAACGTAACATTTTTACGGGAAAAGTAGCGTGAAATTCTTATCTCACCCACGGGTTGAGACAAGGATATCTCACACGCCTAAACATAGGAACTGTGCTGTCTCATTAGTGAGAAAGGGTTATGGCTATGGTGAAATTAAGATAGGGTTATGCCTATGGTGAAAATAAGATAGGGTTATCAGGGGCGGGTCCAGAGGGGGTGCGCACACGGCGCCCCCCCCCTAAAATTGGAAAAAAATATGATTTTTTGGCGTAAAATCGTGATTTTTCACACGAAATACCCGAAAATATTTCGCGCCTCCCTCCGCACGGCGCAATTTTTTTTAAGTGTGCCCCCCCCCTAACTTGAAATCCTGGATCCGCCCCTGGTTATGTCTGTGGTGAAAATAAGATAGGGTTATGCCTATGGTGAAAATAAGATAGGGTTATGCCTATGGTGAAAATAAGATAGGGTTATGGCTATGGTGAAAACAAGATAGGGTTATGGCTATGGTGAAAATAAGATAGGGTTATGCCTATGGTGAAAATAAGATAGGGTTATGGCTATGGTGAAAATAAGATACGGCTATGACTATGGTGGTTAACGCCACATTCAACACTATATCAGTTATACCTTGGCAGTCAGTTTTATTGGTGGAGGAAACCGGAGTACCCTGTGAAAACCACCGACCTGCAGCAAGTCACTTATAAACCTTATCACATAATGTGCATTTATATGACAGGATAACCCACATCATATGTAATCTATAGAAAAGAGCTGAAAATGAGAATAAAAAGTATTACTTATGTGTGTTATACATTGCCCCGCACTACGACCTATTATATACGGAATCACCACTTGTGGATAGAAACAGTTAAATGTAAAACGAACCCCGTTCAATTACACTCTTCAATCCGGAAGTCACGAATAGTAATCACGATTAACATATATGGTATTAATTAGTCATATTAATTTGCTAATTAATAAGTTTTTTTTTGCATATTTACCTGTACTATTGAATAAGGGAATACAAAGAAACATATACCCAATCTTAAACATCGTAACAAGCCATTATATACTTTTATTTCAATATATAAAAAAATAATAATAAAACAACATTCAAATGACACATTAAATTTATTTTAAAGAAATTAATCAATTATTTTTTCGTGGTAGACATGTATTACCTCCCCTTTCCCCTCATTTGCACAATGTCGTTTGTCCGTCTAATTAAATATTTATAATCTATGCATAAGATGACAGATTTGAATTAATCAAAAGAAGAACGAACATAATTAAATATTCTATGTAAGTAATTTATATCTTTCACTTTGTAACATGCACGACCATTAAGTCAAATTATTAAATTCAGCAATGGCGGATACTTTTTTGTTTTTTGGATTATTTATTTTTTCAGTGTGTGAAATCAGTGGATTTGTTAAGGTAAATATTGTCTTTGCATAGTTTCTTGCTTTTATACAGAAAATTAAGTTATCCATTTAATATAAATAGAGTAAAAAATATGGATTAAGTTTCCGAAAGATTTACCAGATTCTAATAATTTATAAAAGCACTCAAAGTAGTGATGCCAATAGTTTTATTCCTTATTTCTTTTTTTCTTTCTTTTTTATATTATTCCAGAGTCTATAATGTATCTGCTTTGAAAATAAATACAATTAAGGGTTGTGCTGATATAGTAATGGATTACAGTGTATGTAAGATATAACATTTGACTTTTCTGTAATTAGTTTGTCCTTCTAAGACGGCAGGTGAAAACGTGAACCAACTGGGTTATATTTCAATCTCATATTTACTTGGAACAGTAACATCATGACAGTATTTGAATAAGCAATGAAAGGTTTCAGAAATCATTCTCCACAATATATTTCATGATTGGGTGTTTTGTTCCAATAGGCTTGGCATTGTTACTTTCTACCGGAAAAATATTTTGACAAGTAAAAACGTATATTTTGTTCTTGCTCGCGTAGTCTTTTGAGTGTAGCATTCAAGCTCTGAGCTTTTCTTATCAAACCTGATCAAATTTCTTAACAAATTGGTATATAGAAATTGGGAGGACATCTTTATCCACCACCTGGGATACATACCAAAGTCTACAAGCAGAAGTAATTAACAATAAGTAACTCAATGTTGTAGTCAACTTATTTAACTAGAGGAAAATGGGCTCTCAAATCATCACTTAAACATGATTTTGGTCGTCATCATAAATAAATCCACCCCTTAACTAACTTGAACCATGCCTCGTTTGACCCGAACTCAGCTAAACAACGACTTTATATAGGAGAGCTTCATGAGGGGGGTGATGTGGGGATCAGGAGAAGACTATACGTGGTCTCAATCATTTCCTTTTTTGTTGTTACAATCGCTTTTTACTACATTCGTACTCTTTTATCTAACTAGATTAAGATTTGTTTTACATTTCTCTCAAATTATAAAATGACTATTACTTTGTAATAAAAGTAAAAATAAAAATATACCACACCGACAGAACAGTTTCAATATCTGATAGGAAAACCATAGAGACTGTTCACTCTCCTTTATTAGTGATGCTTGCCAATGAAGAAAACTTCAGGAAGTGTGTTGTATCCCATTTGTTGAATTTCCTCTATATTTGTATTAGTGTTCTGGGTCTGTATCTGTCAATGGTTTAATGATATAATATGTACTCAGTGATATAGACAAGAAGTCAGAAATGATATGGATATAAATGAACATCAGAGAATATTCAAGATTACGCTTAGACAGACATTAAAGTAAAGGAACAGCTTGTAGTAAGAAAGGATATGGATGTAAATGAACATGAGAGATTATCCAACATTACACTTAGACACAAATTAAAGTAAAGGAACAGCTTGTAGTAAGAAATGATATGGATGTAAATGAACATGAGAGATTATCCAACATTACACATAGACACAAATTTAAATGAACATAAGAGACTATCCAACATTACACTTAGACACAAATTAAAGTAAAGGAACAGCTTGTAGTAAGAAATGATATGGATGTAAATGAACATAAGAGACTATCCAACATTACACTTAGACACAAATTAAAGTAAAGGAACAGCTTGTAGTAAGAAATGATATGGATGTAAATGAACATAAGAGACTATCCAACATTACACTTAGACACAAATTAAAGTAAAGGAACAGCTTGTAGTAAGAAATGATATGGATGTAAATGAACATAAGAGACTATCCAACATTACACTTAGACACAAATTAAAGTAAAGGAACAGCTTGTAGTAAGAAATGATATGGATGTAAATGAACATAAGAGACTATCCAACATTACACTTGGACACAAATTAAAGTAAAGGAACAGCTTGTAGTAAGAAATGATATGGATGTAAATGAACATAAGAGACTATCCAACATTACACTTAGACACAAATTAAAGTAAAGGAACAGCTTGTAGTAAGAAATGATATGGATGTAAATGAACATAAGAGACTATCCAACATTACACAAGATCAAGTAAAGGAAGAGTTCTTTTATTGGTGTTTTACATTTCACAGTTACATTGATGTACTCTAAGGGACCGACCATTTAACTTGAAGGGGGGGGGTTATGGTTTTTTGTTTCGTTCAGAATTTTTTTTCGAACAACACAAGTGTTAGAATATTTATTTTTTGTTTGTCGCGCATAGCGCGAATTTTTTTTCCAGAATTTAATATTAGGTTATATGACAAAAACTCTGAATCAGATTATTTTTTTTTCCTCCACCAAAATCAGAATATTTTTTTCAGCAATATTGACAATCAGAATATTGTTTTAGAAAAAAAACCATAACCCTCCCCTTCAAGTTAAATGGTCGTTCCCTAAGATGAACGAGAAACTATCCTGTGCTTCAGCTCCATTATTTACTTCTGTCAATAAGCGTTACATCTGAGTATCTCTGTCGTTTTGATGTTATTGGTGTAGACATTTATTTTCCCCAGATGTGGGGTTCATTCGTAACATTTTGACATGTTGTTTTCGGTAAAAGTAAACAGATATATTTGTGGTTATATTCTGTCATAAATGACGATGATTATAAGTTTTAATTGTTTACATCAGTATACATTTGTATTATTACATAATAATTTCATAGTTTATTCAAGGAATCCAATTGTTTCAATTTTTTAAATAAATAAAACGTCATATTGTGGGATAAGTTTAGCTATTATTTTAAAACAAGGACTGTTTTGTTGCATTTTTAGAAGAAAAAAAAACTTGCATGTAAAGTAATTTATCATTTAGTTTTGACTTACACGTCTTGTTGTATAGCCATAAATGGGACATGTATTTATAACAATATTATTAAGTTAATGAGGATTATTCATCAACGTCCATGTTGACTCACATGGCGTAGTATGTTACTGGTTCATGTGAGATATCTTGACACATTCGTGAAAACAGAATCTACACTAATCAATCACATACTATCTACGTACACTGGTATCCTACACGAGTACCACACAAGTACGACGTTAGTGTTGTTTAACACGAACAAGACGAGTGCCACTTTCCGGAGCACCTGTGTTCACACCCGGTTAAAAAGGAGTTCGTGTTGCTCAATCTTTAGTTTTCTGTGTAGTTTTTTGTAAATCATTGTTTCTCCTTTTTCTTTTCTTCGATTAACAACTTCTGGTTAACCCTGGCATCTTCAGGCTTTTCCTAAAATATAGCTGATACATTTATATTTTAAATGATCCTTTCCTATATCACGACCAAGACTTTAAACAGACATTACTATGAGTAATACTGCGGATGTTTTGTTGGAAACAGGAACTGCCTACAAATCTCGAGTTCACGCCCCGCTTTTTTTTGTGGAGTCCATGTTGCTCATCTATTTAGTTATCTGTGTTGTGGTTTTACTTTTTTCCTGTCTTCGTTCTGTCTTGTGCCCAAATGCTACCTGTGTCTCTGAATTGCCCATTTTAGATTGCGCCTTCGGATTTCTCTAACATTTTTTAAACTCATCTATTACATGTATTATTCATAAGCCTAAATTATAATTGTAAATTATATGGCTTCTAACATTCCATGGCTGAGAATTTCGAAAGACAGTCTTACTCACGTCACTGGCCATGATTATCAAAACCAACTCTTATTTGAAAATGTTTTTATTTTTATTTAAAAAAAAAATCAAACTTTCTATTAATAATAAACACTAATGTTTACCTTCGTACTGTTTTAGAAGGTTGGATATTTATAAGTCATGACTCAAGATATTCCCCTTCCCCAGTTATATCATTAATAGCAAGGCGAGTATATAAAATTATATTTACATAATGTTCTCAAGACTTGAACTATTTTCAATATAACCATATCAGTGTATGATGTACCTCCATGTCCGTTGGATGGCGACAGAACTCAATAGTAAGAAGATTTGTTGTAAACACTTTGTAGTCTAGTCTACTGCGATTTCCCATCCGCCTTTTTACGTCAGCCTATTTAGCAAATGGTTGCTAAGTAAAAAAAATAACCAATACACTTTCTTAGTTGTTTTCGTCCTGTGTACAAAATGTTGCCAGTTTCTCTGGATTGTCAACTTTGCATATTCTCTAGCGTTTATTTATTTCAAATGATAGCAATCAAGATATATTTGTAGAAAGTTTTATTTTCATTCGCCCAATAACTCCATCGATTTTCTTTCTTTGGTCATTGTTTTGTTACATGGTTGAGCTTGTTCTCTTCCTGAATATAGATAAAATATTGCTCTCTAGAACTTGATGAAATAAGGTTGAATCAAGAACGAATTTGCAAACAACACAAAGGCACACTGGGGTGGGTTTTAGTTTTATTTCCAGTGATATGCTTAATCATATTTTAAAGTCGGGAAATATATGTTGAATGGTTGGACAACGAATATTTAACGGTGATTTTATCTTAGTTTTTCTATCAGCAGAACTGATATAACTGAAATCTTCTTTGAAGATGGCGTTAAACTCAGATAAACGATATAAGAAGAGTTTGAAGATACCAAAGGGGTAATCAGAATCCGTAATTCGAAGGACAGACAACAAAACGACCAAAAGAAAAAGGACAAACAACGATCTACAAAACATACACCTAAAACCTAAAGATCGAGTAACACGAACATCACTAAAACCGGGGTTGAACTCGGGTGTTCAGGAAGGGTTAGAAGTTCCTGCTCCTCTAGTGGCACCCGTTGTGTTAGTCTATAATTTTAGTTTGATTGATTGATTGTTATCATCAACTAGATGTTAGTTATTCTAATGACAAGAACACGTTCACATACATTAAAGCAGTGAACCTCCATGTACCATGTGAGCCTTCATGCTCCTTTAACTTTCCTTTTAGGTCAAATGAAATAGGTTCATATCAAACATTCCCTTAGTACAACATTAAAATAAGGTGCAATGGAAATTATTGATTAAATACGGTTTCCTCACCTTTGATATTAAAGAGATTCGTAACCAATTGCTGATAACATTCACTTCCCATATACCCACCATTTAAGTAATTCCTGCATTATGTTGAGTTTTTTTTAGATAATGTTCCTTTGCTTGATGACTATGTTGTACAACTTGCACTAATTATTATGACGTCATCAGTTTTATAGTACAACATCTAAGAATAAAACAAAAACACAAAGTGGAGATCAGTTTTATTTGTGTAAGAAACCGGAGTAAAGAGAGACAATCACTGATCGGTCGTCAGTCCTCCTAAAACATTATCCCATGAGTTAACCCTCCGTTTTTAGTGGGGTCGTATTGCTCGATCTGTTCGTTTTATCAGACTTCTTCGATCTACGGCTTCTGATTACTCCTTCAACTTTTTTTATCGAGTGCACTTCCAATCGGGGAAGTAATGGAACTCCTAACTTTAGAGATGATATGCGCTGATTACATAGGTAAATGTAAGCTAACAACCCAACACGATTATGACATCATATTAACTGTTATTAGCAATGTAGATTCCTTTCTACTAGCATTGGCCATTTTCTATAACCCATAAAAACGTGGCTATCGAATTTAGTGAGGCACGATGCGTTTCTGTAATAAGCGTCATCAGGTATGCTAATGGCCAAAAATTGAAAAGCCAACTAATTTAAATATCATTGGGACCATGAAAAGGGCCGAATCAGGATAGCAACAATCGGCTAAGGTCACCTATGCATGGGGGAGGAGAACCTTAGTTTTAATAATAATTACATTATTTAGGTACTGTAAATTTTATGTCGATAATGATATATCTGACAAACAATGTCACGTGTCAGAGACTACTGTGCTGATGATACTCTCAGTCCTGACAAACAATGTCAGTGTCAAAGCACTGACTACTGAGCTGATGATAATCTCAGTCCTGACAAATAATGCCAGTGTCAGAGTACTGACTACTGAGCTGATGATACTCTCGGTCCTGACAAACAATGTCAGTGTCAGAGCACTGACAACTAAGCTGATGATACTCTCAGTCCTGACAAACAATGTCAGTGTCAGAGGACTGACTACTGAGCTGATGATACTCTCAGTCCTGACAAACAATGTCAGTGTCAGAGGACTGACGACTGAGCTGATGATACTCTCAGTCCTGACAAACAATGTCAGTGTCAGAGGACTGACGACTGAGCTGATGATACTCTCAGTCCTTACAAACAATGTCAGTGTCAGATGACTGACTACTGAGCTGATGCTACTCTCAGTCTTGACAAACAATGTCAGTGTCAGAGCACTGATTACTGAGCTGATGATACTCTCAGTCCTGACAAACAATGTCAGTGTCAGAGCACTGACTACTGAGCTGATGATACTCTCAGTCCTGACAAACAATGTCAGTGTCAGAGCACAGACGACTGAGCTGATGATACTCTCAGGCCTGACAAACAATGTCAGTGTCAGAGCACTGACTACTGAGCTGATGATACTCTCAGTCCTGACAAACAATGTCAGTGTCAGAGCACTGACTACTGAGCTGATGATACTCTCAGTCCTGACAAACAATGTCAGTGTCAGAGCACTGACTACTGAGCTGATGATACTCTCAGTCCTGACAAACAATGTCAGTGTCAGAGCACTGACTACTGAGCTGATGATACGCTCGGTCCTGACAAACAATGTCAGTGTCAGAGCACTGACTACTGAGCTGATGATGCTCTCAGTCCTGACAAACAATGTCAGTGTCAGAGGACTGACTACTGAGCTGATGATACTCTCAGTCCTGACAAACAATGTCAGTGTCAGAGCACAGACGACTGAGCTGATGATACTCTGAGGCCTGACAAACAATGTCAGTGTCAGAGCACTGACTACTGAGCTGATGATACTCTCAGTCCTGAAAAACAATGTCAGTGTCAGAGGACTGACGACTGAGCTGATGATACTCTCAGTCCTGACAAACAATGTCAGTGTCAGATGACTGACTACTGAGCTGATGCTACTCTCAGTCTTGACAAACAATGTCAGTGTCAGAGCACTGATTACTGAGCTGATGATACTCTCAGGCCTGACAAACAATGTCAGTGTCAGAGCACTGACTACTGACTTGATGATACTCTCAGTCCTGACAAACAATGTCAGTGTCAGAGCACAGACGACTGAGCTGATGATACTCTCAGGCCTGACAAATAATGTCAGTGTCAGAGCACTGACTACTGAGCTGATGATGCTCTCAGTCCTGACAAACAATGTCAGTGTCAGAGCACTGACTACTGAGCTGATGATACTCTCAGTCCTGACAAACAATGTCAGTGTCAGAGCACCGACTACTGAGCTGATGATACTCTCAGTCCTGACAAACAATGTCAGTGTCAGAGCACTGACTACTGAGCTGATGATACTCTCAGTCCTGACAAACAATGTCAGTGTCAGAGCACTGACTACTGAGCTGATGATACTCTCGGTCCTGACAAACAATGTCAGTGTCAGAGCACTGACTACTGAACTGATGATACTCTCAGTCCTGACAAACAATGTCAGTGTCAGAGCACTGATTACTGAGCTGATGATACTCCCAGTCCTGACAAACAATGTCAGTGTCAGAGCACTGACTACTGAGCTGATGATACTCTCAGTCCTGGCAAACAATGTCAGTTTCAGAGGACTGACTACTGAGCTGATGATACTCTCAGTCCTGACAAGCAATGTCAGTGTCAGAGCACTGATTACTGAGCTGATGATACTCTCAGTCCTGACAAACAATGTCAGTGTCAGAGCACTGACGACTGAGCTGATGATACTCTCGGTCCTGACAAACAATGTCAGTGTCAGAGCACTGATTACTGAGCTGATGATACTCTCAGTCCTGACAAACAATGTCAGTGTCAGAGCACTGACTACTGAGCTGATGATACTCTCAGTCCTGACAAACAATGTCAGTGTCAGAGCACTGACTACTGAGCTGATGATACTCTCAGTCCTGACAAGCAATATCAGTGTCAGAGCACTGACTACTGAGCTGATGATACTCTCAGTCCTGACAAACAGTGTCAGTGTCAGAGCACTGACTACTGACCTGATGATACTCTCAGTCCTGACAAACAATGTCAGTGTTAGAGCACTGACTACTGAGCTGATGATACTCTCAGTCCTGACAAACAATGTCAGTGTCAGAGCACTGACTACTGAGCTGATGATACTCTCAGTCCTGACAAGCAATGTCAGTGTCAGGGCACTGACTACTGAGCTGATGATACTCTCAGTCCTGACAAACAATGTCAGTGTCAGAGCACTGACTACTGAGCTGATGATACTCTCAGTCCTGACAAACAATGTCAGTGTCAGAGCACTGACTACTGAGCTGATGATACTCTCAGTCCTGACAAACAATGTCAGTGTCAGAGCACTGACTACTGAGCTGATGATACTCTCAGTCCTGACAAACAATGTCAGTGTCAGAGCACTGACTACTGAGCTGATGATACTCTCGGTCCTGACAAACAATGTCAGTGTCAGAGCACTGACTACTGAGCTGATGATACTCTCGGTCTTAACAAACAATGTCAGTGTCAGAGCACTGACTACTGAACTGATGATACTCTCAGTCCTGACAAACAATGTCAGTGTCAGAGCACTGATTACTGAGCTGATGATACTCTCAGTCCTGACAAACAATGTCAGTGTCAGAGGACTGACTACTGAGCTGATGATACTCTCAGTCCTGAAAAAAATGTCAGTGTCAGAGGACTCACGACTGAGCTGATGATACTCTCAGTCCTTACAAACAATGTCAGTGTCAGAGGACTGACGACTGAGCTGATGATACTCTCAGTCCTGACAAACAATGTCAGTGTCAGATGACTGACTACTGAGCTGATGCTACTCTCAGTCTTGACAAACAATGTCAGTGTCAGAGCACTGATTACTGAGCTGATGATACTCTCAGGCCTGACAAACAATGTCAGTGTCAGAGCACTGACTACTGACTTGATGATACCCTCAGTCCTGACAAACAATGTCAGTGTCAGAGCACAGACGACTGAGCTGATGATACTCTCAGGCCTGACAAACAATGTCAGTGTCAGAGCACTGACTACTGAGCTGATGATACTCTCAGTCCTGACAAACAATGTCAGTGTCAGAGCACCGACTACTGAGCTGATGATACTCTCAGTCCTGACAAACAATGTCAGTGTCAGAGCACTGACTACTGAGCTGATGATACTCTCAGTCCTGACAAACAATGTCAGTGTCAGAGCACTGACTACTGAGCTGATGATACTCTCGGTCCTGACAAACAATGTCAGTGTCAGAGCACTGATTACTGAGCTGATGATACTCTCAGTCCTGACAAACAATGTCAGTGTCAGAGGACTGACGACTGAGCTGATGATACTCTCAGTCTTTACAAACAATGTCAGTGTCAGAGCACTGATTACTGAGCTGATGATACTCTCAGTCCTGACAAACAATGTCAGTGTCAGAGCACCGACTACTGAGCTGATGATACTCTCAGTCCTGACAAACAATGTCAGTGTCAGAGCACTGACTACTGAGCTGATGATACTCTCAGTCCTGACAAACAATGTCAGTGTCAGAGCACTGACTACTGAGCTGATGATACTCTCGGTCCTGACAAACAATGTCAGTGTCAGAGCACTGACTACTGAACTGATGATACTCTCAGTCCTGACAAACAATGTCAGTGTCAGAGCACTGATTACTGAGCTGATGATACTCCCAGTCCTGACAAACAATGTCAGTGTCAGAGCACTGACTACTGAGCTGATGATACTCTCAGTCCTGGCAAACAATGTCAGTTTCAGAGGACTGACTACTGAACTGATGATACTCTCAGTCCTGACAAGCAATGTCAGTGTCAGAGCACTGATTACTGAGCTGATGATACTCTCAGTCCTGACAAACAATGTCAGTGTCAGAGCACTGACGACTGAGCTGATGATACTCTCGGTCCTGACAAACAATGTCAGTGTCAGAGCACTGATTACTGAGCTGATGATACTCTCAGTCCTGATAAACAATGTCAGTGTCAGAGCACTGACTACTGAGCTGATGATACTCTCAGTCCTGACAAACAATGTCAGTGTCAGAGCACTGACTACTGAGCTGATGATACTCTCAGTCCTGACAAGCAATATCAGTGTCAGAGCACTGACTACTGAGCTGATGATACTCTCAGTCCTGACAAACAGTGTCAGTGTCAGAGCACTGACTACTGACCTGATGATACTCTCAGTCCTGACAAACAATGTCAGTGTTAGAGCACTGACTACTGAGCTGATGATACTCTCAGTCCTGACAAACAATGTCAGTGTCAGAGCACTGACTACTGAGCTGATGATACTCTCAGTCCTGACAAGCAATGTCAGTGTCAGGGCACTGACTACTGAGCTGATGATACTCTCAGTCCTGACAAACAATGTCAGTGTCAGAGCACTGACTACTGAGCTGATGATACTCTCAGTCCTGACAAACAATGTCAGTGTCAGAGCACTGACTACTGAGCTGATGATACTCTCAGTCCTGACAAACAATGTCAGTGTCAGAGCACTGACTACTGAGCTGATGATACTCTCAGTCCTGACAAACAATGTCAGTGTCAGAGCACTGACTACTGAGCTGATGATACTCTCGGTCCTGACAAACAATGTCAGTGTCAGAGCACTGACTACTGAGCTGATGATACTCTCGGTCTTGACAAACAATGTCAGTGTCAGAGCACTGACTACTGAACTGATGATACTCTCAGTCCTGACAAACAATGTCAGTGTCAGAGCACTGATTACTGAGCTGATGATACTCTCAGTCCTGACAAACAATGTCAGTGTCAGAGGACTGACTACTGAGCTGATGATACTCTCAGTCCTGAAAAAAATGTCAGTGTCAGAGGACTCACGACTGAGCTGATGATACTCTCAGTCCTTACAAACAATGTCAGTGTCAGAGGACTGACGACTGAGCTGATGATACTCTCAGTCCTGACAAACAATGTCAGTGTCAGATGACTGACTACTGAGCTGATGCTACTCTCAGTCTTGACAAACAATGTCAGTGTCAGAGCACTGATTACTGAGCTGATGATACTCTCAGGCCTGACAAACAATGTCAGTGTCAGAGCACTGACTACTGACTTGATGATACCCTCAGTCCTGACAAACAATGTCAGTGTCAGAGCACAGACGACTGAGCTGATGATACTCTCAGGCCTGACAAACAATGTCAGTGTCAGAGCACTGACTACTGAGCTGATGATGCTCTCAGTCCTGACAAACAATGTCAGTGTCAGAGCACTGACTACTGAGCTGATGATACTCTCAGTCCTGACAAACAATGTCAGTGTCAGAGCACCGACTACTGAGCTGATGATACTCTCAGTCCTGACAAACAATGTCAGTGTCAGAGCACTGACTACTGAGCTGATGATACTCTCAGTCCTGACAAACAATGTCAGTGTCAGAGCACTGACTACTGAGCTGATGATACTCTCGGTCCTGACAAACAATGTCAGTGTCAGAGCACTGATTACTGAGCTGATGATACTCTCAGTCCTGACAAACAATGTCAGTGTCAGAGCACTGACTACTGAGCTGATGATACTCTCGGTCCTGACAAACAATGTCAGTGTCAGAGCACTGATTACTGAGCTGATGATACTCTCAGTCCTGACAAACAATGTCAGTGTCAGAGCACTGACTACTGAGCTGATGATACTCTCGGTCCTGACAAACAATGTCAGTGTCAGAGCACTGATTACTGAGCTGATGATACTCTCAGTCCTGACAAACAATGTCAGTGTCAGAGCACTGACTACTGAGCTGATGATACTCTCAGTCCTGACAAACAATGTCAGTGTCAGAGCACTGACTACTGAGCTGATGATACTCTCAGTCTTGACAAGCAATATCAGTGTCAGAGCACTGACTACTGAGCTGATGATACTCTCAGTCCTGACAAACAGTGTCAGTGTCAGAGCACTGACTACTGACCTGATGATACTCTCAGTCCTGACAAACAATGTCAGTGTTAGAGCACTGACTACTGAGCTGATGATACTCTCAGTCCTGACAAACAATGTCAGTGTCAGAGCACTGACTACTGAGCTGATGATACTCTCAGTCCTGACAAACAATGTCAGTGTCAGAGCACTGACTACTGAGCTGATGATACTCTCAGTCCTGACAAACAATGTCAGTGTCAGAGCACTGACTACTGAGCTGATGATACTCTCGGTCCTGACAAACAATGTCAGTGTCAGAGCACTGACTACTGAGCTGATGATACTCTCGGTCCTGACAAACAATGTCAGTGTCAGAGCACTGACTACTGAACTGATGATACTCTCAGTCCTGACAAACAATGTCAGTGTCAGAGCACTGATTACTGAGCTGATGATAATCTCAGTCCTGACAAACAATGTCAGTGTCAGAGCACTGACTACTGAGCTGATGATACTCTCAGTCCTGACAAACAATGTCAGTGTCAGAGGACTGACTACTGAGCTGATGCTACTCTCGGTCCTGACAAACAATGTCAGTGTCAGAGCACTGACTACTGAGCTGATGATACTCTCAGTCCTGACAAACAATGTCTATGTCAGAGCACTGACTACTGAGCTGATGATACTCTCAGTCCTGACAAGCAATGTCAGTGTCAGAGCACTGACTACTGAGCTGATGATACTCTCAGTCCTAACAAACAATGTCAGTGTCAGAGCACTGACTACTGAGCTGATGATACTCTCAGTCCTGACAAACAATGTCAGTGTCAGAGCACTGACTACTGAGCTGATGATACTCTCAGTCCTGACAAACAATGTCAGTGTCAGAGCACTGACTACTGAGCTGATGATACTCTCAGTCCTGACAAACAATGTCAGTGTCAGAGCACTGACTACTGAGCTGATGATACTCTCGGTCCTGACAAACAATGTCAGTATCAGAGCACTGACTACTGAACTGATGATACTCTCAGTCCTGACAAACAATGTCAGTGTCAGAGCACTCATTACTGAGCTGATGATACTCTCAGTCCTGACAAACAATGTCAGTGTCAGAGCACTGACTACTGAGCTGATGAAACTCTCGGTACTGACAAACAATGTCAGTGTCAGAGGACTGACTACTGAGCTGTTGATACTCTCAGTCCTGGCAAACAATGTCAGTGTCAGAGGACTGACTACTGAGCTGATGATACTCTCAGTCCTGACAAGCAATATCAGTGTCAGAGCACTGATTACTGAGCTGATGATACTCTCAGTCCTGACAAACAATGTCAGTGTCAGAGCACTGACGACTGAGCTGATGATACTCTCGGTCCTGACAAACAATGTCAGTGTCAGAGCACTGATTACTGAGCTGATGATACTCTCGGTCCTGACAAACAATGTCAGTGTCAGAGCACTGACTACTGAGCTGATGATACTCTCAGTCCTGACAAGCAATATCAGTGCCAGAGCACTGACTACTGAGCTGATGATACTCTCAGTCCTGACAAACAATGTCAGTGTCAGAGCACTGACTACTGAGCTGATGATACTCTCAGTCCTGACAAACAATGTCAGTGTCAGAGCACTGACTACTGAGCTGATGATACTCTCAGTCCTGACAAGCAATGTCAGTGTCAGAGCACTGACTACTGAGCTGATGATACTCTCAGTCCTGACAAACAATGTCAGTGTCAGAGGACTGACTACTGAGTTGATGATACTCTCAGTCCTGACAAACAATGTCAGTGTCAGAGCACTGATTACTGAGCTGATGATACTCTCGGTCCTGACAAACAATGTCAGTGTCAGAGCACTGACTACTGAGCTGATGATACTCTCAGTCCTGACAAACAATGTCAGTGTCAGAGCACTGACTACTGAACTGATGATACTCTCAGTCCTGACAAACAATGTCAGTGTCAGAGCACTGACTACTGAGCTGATGATACTCTCAGTCCTGACAAACAATGTCAGTGTCAGAGGACTGACGACTGAGCTGATGATACTCTCAGTCTTTACAAACAATGTCAGTGTCAGAGCACTGATTACTGAGCTGATGATACTCTCGGTCCTGACAAACAATGTCAGTGTCAGAGCACTGACTACTGAGCTGATGATACTCTCAGTCCTGACAAACAATGTCAGTGTCAGAGCACTGACTACTGAGCTGATGATACTCTCAGTCCTGACAAACAATGTCAGTGTCAGAGCACTGACTACTGAGCTGATGATACTCTCAGTCCTAACAAACAATGTCAGTGTCAGAGGACTGACGACTGAGCTGATGATACTCTCAGTCTTTACAAACAATGTCAGTGTCAGAGCACTGATTACTGAGCTGATGATACTCTCGGTCCTGACAAACAATGTCAGTGTCAGAGGACTGACTACTGAGCTGATGATACTCTCAGTCCTGACAAACAATGTCAGTGTCAGAGCACTGACTACTGAGCTGATGATACTCTCGGTCCTGACAAACAATGTCAGTGTCAGAGCACTGACTACTGAGCTGATGATACTCTCAGTCCTGACAAACAATGTCAGTGTCAGAGGACTGACTACTGAGCTGATGATACTCTCAGTCCTGACAAACAATGTCAGTGTCAGAGCACTGATTACTGAGCTGATGATACTCTCGGTCCTGACAAACAATGTCAGTGTCAGAGCACTGACTACTGAGCTGATGATACTCTCAGTCCTGACAAACAATGTCAGTGTCAGAGCACTGACTACTGAGCTGATGATACTCTCGGTCCTGACAAACAATGTCAGTATCAGAGCACTGACTACTGAACTGATGATACTCTCAGTCCTGACAAACAATGTCAGTGTCAGAGCACTCATTACTGAGCTGATGATACTCTCAGTCCTGACAAACAATGTCAGTGTCAGAGCACTGACTACTGAGCTGATGAAACTCTCGGTACTGACAAACAATGTCAGTGTCAGAGGACTGACTACTGAGCTGTTGATACTCTCAGTCCTGGCAAACAATGTCAGTGTCAGAGGACTGACTACTGAGCTGATGATACTCTCAGTCCTGACAAGCAATATCAGTGTCAGAGCACTGATTACTGAGCTGATGATACTCTCAGTCCTGACAAACAATGTCAGTGTCAGAGCACTGACGACTGAGCTGATGATACTCTCGGTCCTGACAAACAATGTCAGTGTCAGAGCACTGATTACTGAGCTGATGATACTCTCAGTCCTGACAAACAATGTCAGTGTCAGAGCACTGACTACTGAGCTGATGATACTCTCGGTCCTGACAAACAATGTCAGTGTCAGAGCACTGACTACTGAACTGATGATACTCTCAGTCCTGACAAACAATGTCAGTGTCAGAGCACTCATTATTGAGCTGATGATACTCTCAGTCCTGACAAACAATGTCAGTGTCAGAGCACTGACTACTGAGCTGATGAAACTATCGGTACTGACAAACAATGTCAGTGTCAGAGGACTGACTACTGAGCTGATGATACTCTCAGTCCTGACAAGCAATATCAGTGTCAGAGCACTGATTACTGAGCTGATGATACTCTCGGTCCTGACAAACAATGTCAGTGTCAGAGCACTGACTACTGAGCTGATGATACTCTCAATCCTGACAAACAATGTCAGTGTCAGAGCACTGACTACTGAGCTGATGATACTCTCAGTCCTGACAAGCAATATCATTGCCAGAGCACTGACTACTGAGCTGATGATACTCTCAGTCCTGACAAACAATGTCAGTGTCAGAGCACTGACTACTGAGCTGATGATACTCTCAGTCCTGACAAACAATGTCAGTGTCAGAGCACTGACTACTGAGCTGATGATACTCTCAGTCCTGACAAGCAATGTCAGTGTCAGAGCACTGACTACTGAGCTGATGATACTCTCAGTCCTGACAAACAATGTCAGTGTCAGAGGACTGACTACTGAGTTGATGATACTCTCAGTCCTGACAAACAATGTCAGTGTCAGAGCACTGATTACTGAGCTGATGATACTCTCGGTCCTGACAAACAATGTCAGTGTCAGAGCACTGACTACTGAGCTGATGATACTCTCAGTACTGACAAACAATGTCAGTGTCAGAGCACTGACTACTGAACTGATGATACTCTCAGTCCTGACAAACAATGTCAGTGTCAGAGCACTGACTACTGAGCTGATGATACTCTCAGTCCTGACAAACAATGTCAGTGTCAGAGGACTGACGACTGAGCTGATGATACTCTCAGTCTTTACAAACAATGTCAGTGTCAGAGCACTGATTACTGAGCTGATGATACTCTCGGTCCTGACAAACAATGTCAGTGTCAGAGCACTGACTACTGAGCTGATGATACTCTCAGTCCTGACAAACAATGTCAGTGTCAGAGCACTGACTACTGAGCTGATGATACTCTCAGTCCTGACAAACAATGTCAGTGTCAGAGCACTGACTACTGAGCTGATGATACTCTCAGTCCTAACAAACAATGTCAGTGTCAGAGGACTGACGACTGAGCTGATGATACTCTCAGTCTTTACAAACAATGTCAGTGTCAGAGCACTGATTACTGAGCTGATGATACTCTCGGTCCTGACAAACAATGTCAGTGTCAGAGGACTGACTACTGAGCTGATGATACTCTCAGTCCTGACAAACAATGTCAGTGTCAGAGCACTGACTACTGAGCTGATGATACTCTCGGTCCTGACAAACAATGTCAGTGTCAGAGCACTGACTACTGAGCTGATGATACTCTCAGTCCTGACAAACAATGTCAGTGTCAGAGCACTGACTACTGAGCTGATGATACTCTCAGTCCTGACAAACAATGTCAGTGTAAGAGCACTGATTACTGAGCTGATGATACTCTCGGTCCTGACAAACAATGTCAGTGTCAGAGCACTGACTACTGAGCTGATGATACTCTCAGTCTTGACAAACAATGTCAGTGTCAGAGCACTGACTACTGAGCTGATGATACTCTCGGTCCTGACAAACAATGTCAGTGTCAGAGCACTGACTACTGAGCTGATGATACTCTCGGTCCTGACAAACAATGTCAGTGTCAGAGCACTGACTACTGAACTGATGATACTCTCAGTCCTGACAAACAATGTCAGTGTCAGAGCACTGATTACTGAGCTGATGATACTCTCAGTCCTGACAAACAATGTCAGTGTCAGAGCACTGACTACTGAGCTGATGATACTCTCAGTCCTGACAAACAATGTCAGTGTCAGAGGACTGACTACTGAGCTGATGCTACTCTCGGTCCTGACAAACAATGTCAGTGTCAGAGCACTGACTACTGAGCTGATGATACTCTCAGTCCTGACAAACAATGTCAGTGTCAGAGCACTGACTACTGAGCTGATGATACTCTCAGTCCTGACAAGCAATGTCAGTGTCAGAGCACTGACTACTGAGCTGATGATACTCTCAGTCCTAACAAACAATGTCAGTGTCAGAGCACTGACTACTGAGCTGATGATACTCTCAGTCCTGACAAACAATGTCAGTGTCAGAGCACTGACTACTGAGCTGATGATACTCTCAGTCCTGACAAACAATGTCAGTGTCAGAGCACTGACTACTGAGCTGATGATACTCACAGTCCTGACAAACAATGTCAGTGTCAGAGCACTGACTACTGAGCTGATGATACTCTCGGTCCTGACAAACAATGTCAGTATCAGAGCACTGACTACTGAACTGATGATACTCTCAGTCCTGACAAACAATGTCAGTGTCAGAGCACTCATTACTGAGCTGATGATACTCTCAGTCCTGACAAACAATGTCAGTGTCAGAGCACTGACTACTGAGCTGATGAAACTCTCGGTACTGACAAACAATGTCAGTGTCAGAGGACTGACTACTGAGCTGTTGATACTCTCAATCCTGGCAAACAATGTCAGTGTCAGAGGACTGACTACTGAGCTGATGATACTCTCAGTCCTGACAAGCAATATCAGTGTCAGAGCACTGATTACTGAGCTGATGATACTCTCAGTCCTGACAAACAATGTCAGTGTCAGAGCACTGACGACTGAGCTGATGATACTCTCGGTCCTGACAAACAATGTCAGTGTCAGAGCACTGATTACTGAGCTGATGATACTCTCAGTCCTGACAAACAATGTCAGTGTCAGAGCACTGACTACTGAGCTGATGATACTCTCGGTCCTGACAAACAATGTCAGTGTCAGAGCACTAACTACTCTCAGTCCTGACAAACAATGTCAGTGTCAGAGCACTCATTATTGAGCTGATGATACTCTCAGTCCTGACAAACAATGTCAGTGTCAGAGCACTGACTACTGAGCTGATGAAACTATCGGTACTGACAAACAATGTCAGTGTCAGAGGACTGACTACTGAGCTGATGATACTCTCAGTCCTGACAAGCAATATCAGTGTCAGAGCACTGATTACTGAGCTGATGATACTCTCGGTCCTGACAAACAATGTCAGTGTCAGAGCACTGACTACTGAGCTGATGATACTCTCAATCCTGACAAACAATGTCAGTGTCAGAGCACTGACTACTGAGCTGATGATACTCTCAGTCCTGACAAGCAATATCAGTGCCAGAGCACTGACTACTGAGCTGATGATACTCTCAGTCCTGACAAACAATGTCAGTGTCAGAGCACTGACTACTGAGCTGATGATACTCTCAGTCCTGACAAACAATGTCAGTGTCAGAGCACTGACTACTGAGCTGATGATACTCTCAGTCCTGACAAACAATGTCAGTGTCAGAGCACTGACTACTGAGCTGATGATACTCTCAGTCCTGACAAACAATGTCAGTGTCAGAGGACTGACTACTGAGTTGATGATACTCTCAGTCCTGACAAACAATGTCAGTGTCAGAGCACTGATTACTGAGCTGATGATACTCTCGGTCCTGACAAACAATGTCAGTGTCAGAGCACTGACTACTGAGCTGATGATACTCTCAGTCCTGACAAACAATGTCAGTGTCAGAGCACTGACTACTGAACTGATGATACTCTCAGTCCTGACAAACAATGTCAGTGTCAGAGCACTGACTACTGAGCTGATGATACTCTCAGTCCTGACAAACAATGTCAGTGTCAGAGGACTGACGACTGAGCTGATGATACTCTCAGTCTTTACAAACAATGTCAGTGTCAGAGCACTGATTACTGAGCTGATGATACTCTCGGTCCTGACAAACAATGTCAGTGTCAGAGCACTGACTACTGAGCTGATGATACTCTCAGTCCTGACAAACAATGTCAGTGTCAGAGCACTGACTACTGAGCTGATGATACTCTCAGTCCTGACAAACAATGTCAGTGTCAGAGCACTGACTACTGAGCTGATGATACTCTCAGTCCTAACAAACAATGTCAGTGTCAGAGGACTGACGACTGAGCTGATGATACTCTCAGTCTTTACAAACAATGTCAGTGTCAGAGCACTGATTACTGAGCTGATGATACTCTCGGTCCTGACAAACAATGTCAGTGTCAGAGGACTGACTACTGAGCTGATGATACTCTCAGTCCTGACAAACAATGTCAGTGTCAGAGCACTGACTACTGAGCTGATGATACTCTCGGTCCTGACAAACAATGTCAGTGTCAGAGCACTGACTACTGAGCTGATGATACTCTCAGTCCTGACAAACAATGTCAGTGTCAGAGGACTGACTACTGAGCTGATGATACTCTCAGTCCTGACAAACAATGTCAGTGTCAGAGCACTGATTACTGAGCTGATGATACTCTCGGTCCTGACAAACAATGTCAGTGTCAGAGCACTGACTACTGAGCTGATGATACTCTCAGTCTTGACAAACAATGTCAGTGTCAGAGCACTGACTACTGAGCTGATGATACTCTCAGTCCTGACAAACAATGTCAGTGTCAGAGCACTGACTACTGAGCTGATGATACTCTCAGTCCTGACAAACAATGTCAGTGTCAGAGGACTGACGACTGAGCTGATGATACTCTCAGTCTTTACAAACAATGTCAGTGTCAGAGCACTGATTACTGAGCTGATGATACTCTCGGTCCTGACAAACAATGTCAGTGTCAGAGGACTGACTACTGAGCTGATGATACTCTCAGTCCTGACAAACAATGTCAGTGTCAGAGCACTGACTACTGAGCTGATGATACTCTCGGTCCTGACAAACAATGTCAGTGTCAGAGCACTGACTACTGAGCTGATGATACTCTCAGTCCTGACAAACAATGTCAGTGTCAGAGGACCGACGACTGAGCTGATGATACTCTCGGTACTGACAAACAATGTCAGTGTCAGAGGACTGACTACTGAGCTGATGATACTCTCGGTCCTGGCAAACAATGTCAGTGTCAGAGCACTGACTACTGAGCTGATGATATTCTCGGTCCAGCAGATAATGATATATCTGACAAGCAATGACAGTGTCAGGGACTACTGAGCTGATGATGCTCTCAGTCCACCAGCAAAGGCATCAACCCAGCGATAGTAATACAAATGTATATATCAAATTTAGTGTGCATCTGGAATAACCTGCATCATGTACACTCAAAGCCAAAAAAAATTGGAATGCCAAATAACATAAATTATACTGGGAACTGGAAATCCAAAGGGCCCTAACAGGATATCCAAAATCGGCTAACATCACCTATGCTATGTTAAATATGATTTAGACTACATGTAACTTTTTTTTAATAAATATAATTTTGCTTTTCAGAATACTCCTAAACCCATCAGTGCAAGTGCTGGCAGGTCATTTGTGTTTTCTGCAAAAAATCAGTTTAGCTTTTCTAACTCCAAAAGTGCTTCAAAGGAAACAGGAAACACGGACAGTGGCGGCTCACAAGGGATCTCATCACAGAGTGGACATGGTAGCCAACAACAAAGCGGATGGGAACAGATTCCGTTTAATTTTGAAAGTCAAAAGCAGGAACAACAACAACAACAACAACAACAACAACAACAGACAAATCCGACATCACAGCTCAGTCAACAGCAGATACAACAACAATTTCAGCATCAACAAGGATCTTCTATGGTAGGTAGCAAAATTTATCAAGAAATCTTTATCCATGAAATCGTACTATCAACAATTCAAAATAATTTAATCTTACTGAAATTACAAAAATAGTTGCATTTTCTTTTAATACTCTACCATCACATTTCCTACAAAGAAGCATGCCGAGTTCGGAGCGTCTAGTTGTCTTAGTGACTGTGATCGATATAGTGGCAGCCCTACGCTTGAACCCGAACTTATGGTAATTGGATTTACACATCCCTTGGATACTAGTGATGATTCCAATGGGTCACACCAACAGAGCTGTTCAACGCGTCTCCATGTGACAGATAAGAGACCTCTCTCGATTCGGGGATGGGGGCGGGGGAGGTTTCAGGTTATAATACGGAAATCTTGACCGTGGGCCATTTTGGGTAATGTGTTTGGAGAGTGCCACGCTCTCTGCACGCTAAATACCTTTTTGTAGTTTTCAAAAAAGAGAGGCACATTATAGTCGCTACAAAAAACTAAGTATTTCGTCCATACTTAACTCTCTATGCTTTTTCAGTGGCAGCTATGTCGTTGACCAGGCTGACCCATCCCTTCCCGCATTTTTATTTAGTTTTTATATATTATTGAACTTGGTCTCGATCTGAATATAGCTGAAATACTACTCACTGGACTCTAAACAAGAACCAATCAATCATTTACACCTACGAAAGCATTCAGTGTCTACCGTCAACAAAAATGCGAGGTCCATTCCCGCCCATGGATAGGTGTACTCGATGCACCTTATTTGATAGAATTCGTTTGTGGCTAGCGACAGGGTGGCTGCAATCTGCGGGCTACTCCGGTTTCCTCGACCAATAAAGCTGAAATCGTGTGATGAAACGGGTTTATTTACGTTATTTGTGTTTGTTTGCGCATAGTGGTGTCCAACACATATTGTGTTGTGTTTTTGTTTTGTTTTTCTTCGCTTTGTGTGATCTGTGTTGCCAGTTTCTCTGGATTGTCCATTTTTGATTGCCTCTTCGGTATTCTCTAACGTTTATTTAAACCTCCATTCCTCTCACTGTCTCTATCTACTTTCGAAATAATTGTAAAAATGTCTTGTGGTTTACTTCAAAGTTATTTAATTAATAATTGTTATATACTAGACAGCTTTATCTCTAGATATTATTTATAGACTTGTATTGAATACTAAGGCATCTGTGTCAACACACAAATAAAAAAAAGTCTTGTATGTAAGAGAAAACATTACATTTTGTAATTAAGAATTGATCGCAATTTTTGTTCGGTTCATGAAGAAATAACTTCAATCAGGTTGTATACACTGTGTAGCCCGCGTACATTGACAAATAACCTCAACTTTTTAAACCAATCAAAACACGTTTAAAATGACATGTGACTCTAAAATTAATTTATTTGAATGTAACTAAACCGTTACAATCCGCATGCATTTAACCTAATTATAACATGCTATGCATGTTAATTTTTTACTTAGATATGTTGACTGCACGGTAGTGAACATAAACTGACGGGTTTTTATAGTGACATTTTATATGGAAGAAGAGTTTAAAGATACCAAAGGGGTATTCAGAATCCGTAAATCGAAGAAATACAAACAACACAATGGTCAAAAGAAAAAAAGACAAAACGGCAAACAACGATCTACAAAACATTACACAGAAAACTAAAGACCGAGTAACAGACTGCATAATTACATACAGATTAATACATGCGCATTTCCATATTGGCCTGGTTATCATCCCGAGACCCCCATATTGGCCCGAGACGCAGTCGAGGGCCAATATGGGTCGAGGGATGATAACCAGGCCAATATGGAAATGCCCATATATTAAACTATTTATTACATACTTCCGACATCTAGAAAAGAGACACCCATATTGGCCCGGGCCAATATGGGCCTCGATATGGAAATGATTTTGTAGTAATCCAATAACCGGTTATTTTCCCGGGGTGTGAAAATATGGACAGTTTATTTCCGGTCATATTGGTCATACAAAAATGCCTTTATTTGAACTAAGTATGTAATAAATGTTAATATATTGAACTAGTAGAATATTCAAGTCAATGAAGCTAATGAATAAAGATGACCTTATCTTATTTGCATAATCAGTTCTGATTGGTACATTGGTATGGCTGTCTGATATTAGACTCAGACATCAATGACAGGTTGTATACCGACACATATACACTGACTGTCCTTAATAAGACATACACATCGTGACCGGCATGACATATGACATTTGTTGTTATATTATTATATATATAGTATTTGAACTAGACAAATGAAATTACTATACTTTTACACAGTAGCAGGAAAGAGAACGGAAGTGTACGTCCACCGCAATGGTTTAGCATTCTGATACGACCACATGGTGTTACAAAAAGCTGACATTTATTTGTTCGGTCCTTTGAAAAGTAATTTTGAATTCATTTATTTTCGATAAAAGAAATATCTGTTCATTCGGAATACCCCCTCAACGTTGTCTACCTACAATATGTTGTTGCTCTCGTCTTTTTTCTCTCAAGTGCAACAACCGTATAGAGCACAAACATATACATATACATTTGTATATAATATCAGTGAAAACACAGTCAAATTGTAATCGGATGATTAAATGTAGTTTTGAACTTGTTGATATCCTAAGCGACATCACGCGAGAAGTCACAAGATTCATTATATTATTTCACTTTTCGAGCAGCAGTCGCCGAGGACAGATGTGTGTCTGTCCTCACCTTTACTTACACGTCGTGCTTCACGCGATCCACGTGGCCTATGCGTTTTACTAGTCGGACGCGCTCTTAATATTTAACGTAAGTATGATTTAGCAGATCTATGGTGTCGTCCGTTTTTTTTTTAATGTAGTTTAACTTATTTACGGATGGTGTCGTCCTTTATTTTAATGTAGTTTAACTTATTTACGGATGGTGTCGTCCGTGCTTTAATGTAGTTTAATTTATTTACGGATGGTGCCGTCCGTTTTGGATTTAATTTGTCCCTTTTTGATTTTATATCAGCGGATGGTGTCGTCCGTTTTGAGTTTAATTTATGGAAGGTGTCGTCCGTTTTCTTGACGGTCTTTATTTGTTTTGTCAGTGGAAAGGAGTGTGCAATCCTACATTTTGTAAATTCTACGCTATTAAGCGATTAACGATGTTTTTTAATACGAGAGGACGTTTCTCAGTCATCTCATCGAAGGGCGATCTGAGATGAGAGATGACTGAGAAACGTTCTCGAGTTTAAAAAAAACATCTTTAATTATTTTAATGCTATGATAGTATGTTTATCAAGGATTTGGTAATGTGACGTCATTATAACGTCATATTAGAAAAGAGCGATATTACTACGTGCGTCCTTGACAACGCTTAGCGATAATTGGAATCATCTCGGCGCTTACGTAATATGAAATATATTGGTTTTAAACATCAAAGGGAAAAAATAAACAAAATAGCGATAAATATGTTTATCATACTTCATGCAAAGATCTTTTAATTTCATTGGATAATTAGGCATTTGACATTCCTCAATAGCTTTTCTTGGTGTAGGAATCAGATCGTAATAACACCCTCTGCTGTAATAACACCCTCTGCCGTAATAACACACTCCCGAGCCGAACTTTGCCGAACCGGAAAATAACACCCGAGTTTTGCCGATTAGTCATTTCCGGTAAGTTTACAATGTAAATTTCAAAAATTTCAATTTATTTTTAGCAAATTTCAAATTTTTTAAAAATTTTTAAAAATTTCAAAAAAAAATTCAAAAATTTCATATAAAATTTCAAAATTCTAAAATATTTTTTTTTTTTAGTTAAAAAATTTCAAAAAATTTCAAAATTTCAAAATTTTCAAAAAATTTCAGTTTTCATAAAATTTAAATATTTTAATATTTAAATAATAATATTGGAAAATGATAAAACAATTATAGCCTACCATTATGAAAATATTACTTGTTGAAATGATAGTAGTTGTTGCTTTATTTAGGTAGTGATATGTACATAGTGTATCCCATTGGTTAACTGACTCCAATAACAATTCAAAGTCCTCTTTACTACTGGCATTCAGAATAATAAAACACATACTGCCTTTAGTTGAGGGTGTTATGGTAGATGACCACACTCTGAAAAAAATATCACACCCTGGACTCAGAAATTGTATTTAAGTAGACCCGGTAATGTGACTTCGTCTCGGGTGATATTCTTTTTCCAGAGTGTGATATTTTTTCCCCTCATGTGGTAATCTACCATAACACCCTAAACTAAAGGCAGTATGTTTATATTATTCTAGTTTGGCCTACTACACTGTTGTCAAAGAGCTCCGATCGAAAATGTTTCGTCAACATCGGGATATTATAAAGAGGTACCTTTAAAGCAATCGTAACTACTCGGCCATTCTCGCTACCCTGCAAATAACCTCGTATGCATCAGGCGTATAAATCGCACTACTTTTCACATGTCAGTTACATGAAAGTTAGATAAAGTTATATTTTAAACAATTTTCTATATTTCAATTAAAGTTTTAATTAGTTTTGCATGATTAGATTTTACTTAGTATGTCTTCCATATTGGATTTTCATGGACTATATTTTTGTGCGGCTTAACTTAACTTAACTTCCGGCAAACAATTTAAGAAGAATTTCTACTATGTACGTACGAGGTTATTTGCAGGGTAGCGAGAATGGCCGAGTAGTTACGATTGATCTTTAAAGAAGACACATGCTATTATCCTAAGTTTTTATGAATATACTGTATATATAATGTTTTGAATTATGATGCTTTATGATTGCTGTTATTATTATTGTCATTTTTTGTCCAAAAATAATTGCTTTTTGCAGTGTAAAATTAGATTGTTTCTAAAAGTTATAAGGAATCCAGCATCAAAATCATTACAATCAATTGAAATATTGCTATATCTTGCATTTACGAATGAATGAAATGTTGCCAACAAAGAAAAATTATTAATGAATGATTTATTTTACTTAGAGATATTATTTTGTTGAGGAAAAGTCAATTAGTAACTAGTTATAGCCTAAAACTTGATGTCAACAGATGTTTTTGAAATCCGGTTTTGTCAAATTGTAAACATGTATAGAAACCGAGTGTCATTTATAAGAACCGGATTTGTCAGTATGAAAATACGACTGATCATATTATTATTGAGCAATTTATTGCAATTTAACAATAGTTATGATTAGGAAATATCTGAAAAGTTATAAATCCTGATCCATAGTATGAATATTCGCCATGGCTCCTAATTTCAGCTACTTTATACAATAAAAAAAATCGTTATTTCTATGTTAAATTGCTACTGTCGCGAACGCTTGATTTTTTATGCTTTTTGTGGCACTGACATCACGACTGGCGCTCAATGCGCTACATTCACTTGCCGTCGCTGTCCAGGCGCATCAATTGAGTAGTGGGAGATTCTTTTTATAATACAATATTTGAATTTTATACTCGTTGATGACGAAGTAAGATGTGGAAATAACTTCGTGGAAACGATATTTAAATTTCTTCACAGTATAATGTTTACATACACGTTATAGATATGCAAATTAACAAATGCTGTAGTATAGAATTCCTTTCCGCCCGAACGATTTTGGCAGTTAGTATATATAAAGAACATTTTAGGTGTACTCCATTAATGCGACGTTCGTTACAGATTTTAATACGACAATTCCTTATTTGGATGTTATAGGACAGACAACATAATCGTCAAAAAAAAAAAAGACCGAAAGACAAACAGATCTACAAAACACTACATAAAAAACTAAAGATCGTGCAACTAAAAACCGGGGGTGAACTCAGGTGCTCCGGAAGGTAAGCAGTTCCTGCTCCACCAGTGACAACCGTCGAAATATTCACAATGAAGAGAAACAATATCACTTGAATATGACAATAACGTATTGATCCTTAACGGGTAATATCACATTAACAAGCCTAAAATTATGAACCGTCTTCTTCTACTATGGTTCATCATAAGCATTATAGCTGTAAGTTTGGTGCTTCCACAGAATGGTCGTCGAAGTGCAGAATTGTTATGTCATAAAATCTTTAGACTGAAAGTACGGTTTTGATAGAAAGAGAAAGACAACCAGTATAACCGTAATGTAGGAAGCATATGAAAACGGTTATACAATACACGTGTAGACGTGTATTACACACATGTAAACGTGTATAACATTGGCTAATATATTTACCAACAATGTCAGTTTAGAAATGCAACACTTGTCCTTTAAATTGACATTTTTTACTGATATCATAAATTTACAGTTAAGATTATGCTTATATAGCTCCTTCACCTTGCGACGAATAAGTAATTATGAAAGAGGGTTAGGATTAGGTGTTTAAACGCCACTTTCAACAATTCAGTTATATCGTGGCGGTCAAATTATGAAAGGAAAGTGACGATAAACAATCCTACCAATATGAATAGAACGAAGAATCACCTCCTATCTCAAATGAAAAAGACTATGACATATGACGTCGGAAAGCTATGGCCTGGCTTGGGACAAGCACAAAAAGGTAACAGCGTTAAACTGGTTAATGAGACCGCTACCCTCCTCTCACCGGTTAATGAGACCGCTACCCTCCTCTCACCGGTTAATGAGACCGTTACCCTCCTCTCACTGGTTAATGAGACTGCTATCCTCCTCTCTCCGGTTAATGAGACCACTACCCTCCTCTCACCGGTTAATGAGAACGCTACCCTCCTCTCACCGGTTAATGAGACTGCTACCCTCCTCTCACCGGTTAATGAGACCACTACCCTCCTCTCACCGGTTAATGAGACCACTACCCTCCTCTCACCGGTTAATGAGACCATTACCCTCCTCTCACCGGTTAATGAGACTGCTACCTTCCTCTCAGCGGTTTATGAGACCGCTATCCTCCTCTCACCGGTTAATGATACCACTACCCTCCTCACCGGTTAATGAGACCACCACCCTCCTCTGTTGCTAATTAGCGCTCCAAAGGAAATGCATATAAAACAAACTAATAGAATGGTTATGTTCTGTTCTATATCGTCATATTATATTGAAGGAGACACAAACAAATAAGAGATATAGGGAATAAAGAGTGAGTGGTCCTTGTTTAAAGCCAACTCAATTGTTTGTAGCTATATCATGGTGAGAACAAGTTAATTTTCAACGAAATGATTACGAATCCCGGTTTGTACTAGACCAACACGCTAAGTTGAATTATTATAGTGCTAGCTCACTGAAACAACAGTCCGCGGATAGACATATCGCCCCACTCGGATACATTATCATGATTCCGAGCCAACTAGTCTTTGCTCTTTCTCCTTAATGCTGCATGCTTAGCGGAGAAGCAACAAATACCAATTGTATATTCTTTGGTTTGACCCGATCGGGGCTCTAACCCACAAACTATCGCACTCGAGGCGAGCACGCTAACCGTTATGCTACCGATACGGTTCCCAATTTTTATTTATTTATTTTTTTAATCAAAATTTCTTAGTGACCATTAATATATTATTTGAAAACAAAAATTAATCCAAAACAATAAGAGTTACTTGATTTCTATATAAGATGATGTTTTCACATAGACATCTTACACGTCTAATAATGGGTTGTAAAGTTTCCGGTTTTGTATGATTCCACATCATTTTTGTAGAATTCAGATATTTTATTATAAATAACAAAATTTTAAAAATAAATAGCACAACATGATGTTAATGGAATAGGCTAGGTACTCGCAGCATATATATATAGCGTTATTTCACTTAAAAATGTTGAAAAGATACCTCAGAACTTGAAAACATTGTGAATATGGCGTACATTTTGCAACTTTTTGCATTTCTGAAACAATTTTCAGGCATTAAAATACAACAGTGATAGTTCCTACTTTTGATCAAACACTCTTTGCAATAATCCAACTGCATGGAAAATAAAGAAAACATTTCAAGTTCTATAACAAATCATGACCATTCTGTCGAAGGTGACGTTGGCGAATGCCAATTCTGCACAAACCGTTTTGTATTTCTTTCTTTTAATGTTATACATCCACATGTAAAATATTTTGACGATGTGCTGTTGTTTTTTTCACAAGTTTTATTCATTTAACACAATTTTTTTTATTATCAATTTGCAAGTCGAACACACCCTTGGGAAGTGTTATAATGAACCTTAAATACATCATAAAAAGGAAAGACAATTGTGATATTGAGCTTTTTTATGCTATTCTTTCAATTTTGTACATTGACAAAACCGGGTCTACTTAAATACAATTTTTGAGACTCAGCCGGAAAGTAATGGTTGACAAAGCCTGATCGAATGTACGTAAATAAGCATTATATTTTTCACTGTAGTAAGTCTAACACTATTCATGGTAGCACGCCAGTTCAAATTATCATTTATCTAAGCATTACAAAGGGTTTGTGTACCGATAACGACATCTTCTGAATTCAAGATATAATAATACTATATGATCATAATACTTACTTTTTGTCTGTATGCCAATCATGCCTAAGTGACTTGTACCGGAAGCTGACGGAACATTTTCGACCGGTGCTCTTTGACGACAGTGTACTAGGTTGCTGATTAATTTATATAGATAACAGTTTAAAAAAAATTATTCATTTGACATAGGAAATTATGTACAACTTGTTGGTCCCATGCTTTAATATGATATGTTTAGTTGACACTTGTTTTTTGTCGTTATTCTTTTTTTTCAAGGGCCGGGGTGGCTCAATGAGTTAGGTAGTTGGATTACCTAACAACTCATATTAGAAGCCTTTCACCAATACGGCGTGGATTCGCGCCCGGTTTTGTAAATTACAAAAAGGTGCATTCGACTCGCAGCCGCAAGTGATAAAGTTTACCAGTTGCTTGCCCATGGTCGGTGGTTCTCTCCGGCTTCTTCGACCACTAAAACTGGTTGTCATGATATAACTGAAATATTGCTGAAAGTGGCGTTAAACACCAAAAATCAAATCAATCATTTTTTTCAATTTAAGGTTCTCCTTAGTTGTCGATAATATTATTAGATTGTAACTCATTAGTCATTCTATACACGTGTATTGAAAATGACAATTTAAACTCAAGGTGTGCTCGAATAAGACTTTTATTTTGTTTCAATGGGATATCGATTTTCTATACCTGTGGATTTTTTAATAGATTTAAATGTGTCGATCAGCTGTTAGTAATCGTTCGTTGTACCTCTGTTTCGTACATTTATTTTAAACTTATTTAACGCTTGGCTAGTTGTTATTTAATTTTACCGATTTTGTAGATGACCGAGGCTCATCTGATATTAAAGCCGAGACACACACTGGTAGACAAAGGTTTACTGCCAATGGTGTTGTAATTCTAATCCGCAGAATATAATGTGGCGGTTACAGATTTGGCTCGATTAGAAAATATATAAAACCATCCTTTAAGCATGGGTATTAGAGGACCTACTGCGCCCAATGTTAAAGCAATCTTAATTTTTGTCTGTATTTTAGTTTCTATACAGTACAAGCAGTTACTATTTTAGCATTTAACTGGTTACATAACAGTTTCAGCTTTCTGACCTCTTTTGCAAAGGAATCTAATCCTCAGTGGCTTTTGTCACGCGGAATGGAGGTTGGAATTTTTGTTCTCTGTAATGTCTAGGGTCGTTCTAGGTGTAAAAAGGTCAACATTTATCTTCCTGTATGACAATGTTAAAGGCCTTGTTTGATCATAGCTATATTGAAGTTAATACAGTTGAAGATAATATAGATAAGTGGATGAATTACAGACGAGGGGTTCTCTAATCTCTTTTCTCTTTTATGAGTGAAATTTTGATTTTGAAAACATGTCTTTTAGGGATCCGGGTTTTTTACACAATCATTTGGACGCTTGGCGGGAAATTAGTCCATCGTCTGAAGTCATTGGCTAGTTAGAGAATGGTGTTAATATTCGAAAGTACTTTAGGCATTTTATGGGTAAATGTTGCGATGCTGACGAACCACCAATGATGTATTTTCCACAGCTTATGAGCAATGAGATGATCCCAGCAAGTTACTTTCAGCAGTATCACTTGTTTGATATCTAGATGGATGACATTGCATTTTTGAACTTTCTGAGTGTGAATTGTTGCATATTTATGTATAAATGTACAAGGCTTGTTTTTCCGTAAATTAAGATTGAACTGTGTTTCTCCAGTTTTATTTACAATGCTTAAGAGATATGGAATTTATAATTATTGAACAACGGCTTGTAGAACCTATACATTTGTACATTGGTATTGATAAGATGAAAAGCCCAATATGTATGTTCTAGGATGTGAATTTAACGGAGAAAAAGGTATGAATTTTAATTCTAGCATCAAACCATGTTCGTCTTGACAATTGCAGATAGCACTCCAGTTTTAAGGATTTAAACTGTTTTAAAAAATTGAGTTTTGGGTTAGTTGTGGAAGGTTTTGATTAGAATATTTTCGGTTGCAAATGAATGAGTCAACACTGTCTGTGTGGTATACGGACCCAAATTTCTTTCTCCAATACTAATTACATCCAGTGACTTGGAGCGTGGTGTCTCTTATGATAGATCTATATCCTAAGCGACATCACGCGAGAAGCTACGAGATTCATTATATTATTTCACTTTTCTAGATGCAGTCGAATTTGGGCACGATGTAAATTCTTTCCTCTCTAGATTTGCTTAGTGAATTTTGTGAGTTCATTGATAACTTTTGGGAAATATTTGTTCTGTTTTCCCTCCCTCCTCTCCCTCACTTTATTTTTGTCACACTCCATGAACTGGATGCTCCCCCAAATTGCTCTCTCCAATACTGATTACATCCTGTTATTTGGAGCGTGGTGTCTCTGATGATAGACCTATTTCTTCTGCCTTGAATGGGTAAATTATTTTAAATATACTACAATCGTCGTGGGGCTTGGTGTGATCTACCATCAGTGTTCTAAATCTATTATTAAATAAACGAGGAACAATTGTGGGAAATACTTATATGTAGTTTCAATAAAATGAGGCTAATATTTATTGTGTACCGTAATGGGATTGTGTGCAACGGAATATTTATTTATGTATTTACTCAGTTGATATTAATGTTATCTGAGAAAAGTTTGAAGATACCAAAGGTAATATCAAACACCTCCAATCAAAGATAGACAAACAATGTAATAGCCAAGGGAAATGGGATAAAACAAACAATGTAATAGCCAAGGGAAATGGGATAAAACAAACAATGTAATAGCCAAGGGAAATGGGATAAAACAAACAATGTAATAGCCAAGGGAAATGGGATAAAACAAACAATGTAATAGCCAAGGGAAATGGGATAAAACAAACAATGTAATAGCCAAGGGAAATGGGATAAAACAAACAATGTAATAGCCAAGGGAAATGGGATAAAACAAACAATGTAATAGCCAAGGGAAATGGGATAAAACAAACAATGTAATAGCCAAGGGAAATGGGATAAAACAAACAATGTAATAGCCAAGGGAAATGGGATAAAACAAACAATGTAATAGCCAAGGGAAATGGGATAAAACAAACAATGTAATAGCCAAGGGAAATGGGATAAAACAAACAATGTAATAGCCAAGGGAAATGGGATAAAACAAACAATGTAATAGCCAAGGGAAATGGGATAAAACAAACAATGTAATAGCCAAGGGAAATGGGATAAAACAAACAATGTAATAGCCAAGGGAAATGGGATAAAACAAACAATGTAATAGCCAAGGGAAATGGGATAAAACAAACAATGTAATAGCCAAGGGAAATGGGATAAAACAAACAATGTAATAGCCAAGGGAAATGGGATAAAACAAACAATGTAATAGCCAAGGGAAATGGGATAAAACAAACAATGTAATAGCCAAGGGAAATGGGATAAAACAAACAATGTAATAGCCAAGGGAAATGGGATAAAACAAACAATGTAATAGCCAAGGGAAATGGGATAAAACAAACAATGTAATAGCCAAGGGAAATGGGATAAAACAAACAATGTAATAGCCAAGGGAAATGGGATAAAACAAACAATGTAATAGCCAAGGGAAATGGGATAAAACAAACAATGTAATAGCCAAGGGAAATGGGATAAAACAAACAATGTAATAGCCAAGGGAAATGGGATAAAACAAACAATGTAATAGCCAAGGGAAATGGGATAAAACAAACAATGTAATAGCCAAGGGAAATGGGATAAAACAAACAATGTAATAGCCAAGGGAAATGGGATAAAACAAACAATGTAATAGCCAAGGGAAATGGGATAAAACAAACAATGTAATAGCCAAGGGAAATGGGATAAAACAAACAATGTAATAGCCAAGGGAAATGGGATAAAACAAACAATGCAATAGCCAAGGGAAATGGGATAAAACAAACAATGTAATAGCCAAGGGAAATGGGATAAAACAAACAATGCAATAGCCAAGGGAAATGGGATAAAACAAACAATGTAATAGCCAAGGGAAATGGGATAAAACAAACAATGCAATAGCCAAGGGAAATGGGATAAAACAAACAATGTAATAGCCAAGGGAAATGGGATAAAACAAACAATGCAATAGCCAAGGGAAATGGGATAAAACAAACAATGTAATAGCCAAGGGAAATGGGATAAAACAAACAATGTAATAGCCAAGGGAAATGGGATAAAACAAACAATGATCTACACAGAACATTTTGAGTATGACAAACCCCTTAAAACCCATAAGAGTAATAGGCAATTTGAGCATTTGTTCTTGTTTTATTTTACCTGTGTGTTTGTTATTTTGTAACCGCTTGTCTAATTACTTTTAAATCCCTCCCTATGTTGTGTTTGCTTTATTAGTGCATATATATACTATAATAAACATGTAATATTACAGGGAACAAGTGGTTTTCAAAATGGTCAACAGTTCGGCATGCCGGGACAACAAGCAAATCCAAACACATTTAATCAACATCGAAATCATGGACAACAACAGCCAAACAACTTCAATCAAATGAAACAGGGATTTAACCAACAGCATTTTAGTCAGCAACAACAATCCACTAACATGAATCCTGGACGTTCACAAATGCTTCACCAAGGGTCACAACAACAGCAGCAGCAGCAGCAGCAGCAAAAGCTGCAATCATTTGGTCAGCAAAATAATGTCCCGAATGGGCATAATACTCAGTTTAGACAACAAGGACAAACACACAAATTCAACCAATTTAATGGACAGCCAAGTGGAAATGGAATTAACGTATTTTCACAAAACAAACCATCAAATATGCCGCCATTCCAAGGTATAAACATGATGACACCTAATCAACATGGCTTTCAAGGGAACCCACAACAAGGCCAATTGACACAATATAATCCACAGCCGCATGGTATGCTTAACAGTGGTCAAGGTTTTAATCAAAACTCAGGACAGCAAGGTCATATGCAAAGACATCAAGGTCCAATGTTAGAACAACAACACAATCAAATGGGAGGACACATTCCAGGCATGCAAAGAAATCATATGACTGTTCCTTCACCACACAGTCAAATGTCAGTGCAGGGTGGTGGACAGATGCCCAATCCCCAAAATAATAACATGCCAAGACAAGTAGGGCAGATGCCACCACCTACACAAGCAGGACAACAGGGTCATGGACCACCATATAAACCAAATCTGAATCTTGCAGTAATTGATCACCCAATGAAAGCTACAACTCCAACAACTACTCCGAAACCCCCGACATCAACAGTTGATGGAGAGGGATTTGTCTGCATGACTACAGCTGATTGTGAAATTGGTTGTTGTTTTAACAGCACAGGTCAATTACTAGATACAACAACATACGGAGCTGGTGGCCTAAGAGAAGGTCGTGGTGAGTTAGCCTACATAAACCCACTATTTGTCAAATGTTCTCTTCATCTTCTATAATTTGATATAAGATGTTCCAAAAAAAGATATAAAATTGGGCAGAAAATATATGAAAATTGGTTCCAAGTAATATATATGATAAATAATATCACATTCACCCTGAAATAAATATAGATATAAATATACTACATGAAAATATAATCTTAGTTAATCATAGAACATACCAGACATGTTGAGCTCAAGATTTCTAAAATGCAATTCAGATGCCAATTCTTTCTGTTTCTTTACTTTTATTGCGTTGGGTTTTATTTTTTTATGTTGTATATTTGCCTTTTTTCGAAGAGCATTAACTATGATGTGTCGTGTTGTGTAATAGTTAGCTTGCTTACCTTGAGTGTGCTATATAGTGGGTTCGAGCCACGTTCTGGTTAAACCTACGACTATAGAAATGTTAAGCATTAAGGAGTGACAAGAGCAAAGAATGATGGGCTCGACATCAGGATAATGTGTCAGCGTGTAGCGCAATGTCTACCCTTGGAATGTTGTCTTAGAGAGCTAGCACTAAAAGGTCAGGATAATGTGTCAGCGTGTAGCGCAATGTCTACCCTTGGAATGTTGTCTCAGAGAGCTAGCACTAAAAAGTCAGGATAATGTGTCAGCGTGTAGCGCAATGTCTACCCTTGGAATGTTGTCTTAGAGAGCTAGCACTAAAAGGTCAGGATAATGTGTCAGCGTGTAGCGCAATGTCTACCCTTGGAATGTTGTCTCAGAGAGCTAGCACTAAAAAGTCAGGATAATGTGTCAGCGTGTAGCGCAATGTCTACCCTTGGAATGTTGTCTTAGAGAGCTAGCACTAAAAAGTCAGGATAATGTGTCAGCGTGTAGCGCAATGTCTACCCTTGGAATGTTGTCTTAGAGAGCTAGCACTAAAAAGTCAGGATAATGTGTCAGCGTGTAGCGCAATGTCTACCCTTGGAATGTTGTTTTAGAGAGCTAGCACTAAAAAGTCAGGATAATGTGTCAGCGTGTAGCGCAATGTCTACCCTTGGAATGTTGTCTTAGAGAGCTAGCACTAAAAAGTCAGGATAATGTGTCAGCGTGTAGCGCAATGTCTACCCTTGGAATGTTGTCTCAGAGAGCTAGCACTAAAAAGTCAGGATAATGTGTCAGCGTGTAGCGCAATGTCTACCATTGGAATGTTGTCTTAGAGAGCTAGCACTAAAAAGTCAGGATAATGTGTCAGCGTGTAGCGCAATGTCTACCCTTGGAATGTTGTCTTAGAGAGCTAGCACTAAAAAGTCAGGATAATGTGTCAGCGTGTAGCGCAATGTCTACCCTTGGAATGTTGTCTTAGAGAGCTAGCACTAAAAAGTCAGGATAATGTGTCAGCGTGTAGCGCAATGTCTACCCTTGGAATGTTGTCTTAGAGAGCTAGCACTAAAAAGTCAGGATAATGTGTCAGCGTGTAGCGCAATGTCTACCCTTGGAATGTTGTCTTAGAGAGCTAGCACTAAAAAGTCACATTTAGCGCATTGGTGTAGTACAAAACAAAAAGCACCATCTCATCGAACTGTTAGAACAGTTTGAATATACCAAAGACAATATAATGTATCTTGTTCTCGCCAAGTTATAGCTGAAATACTGCTCAACTGGAGTTAAGCAACAACCTCTCACTCAAGGCTCATGGAAATGTGAATATTAATGAAAGAAGTCGAGTGATGTTTATTTTCTCGAAGAGTATATAATATGCCGACGGTGCAAAATAAAAGAGGAGCAAGGAAAGAAAACAAAATACACTAGTGAAATATTAAAACGCACAGAAACAAATAAAGCAAACATGTTTTGATTAAAGTAAAACTGATACTTTAGTCTTAATGTTTATGGCAGAAAATAGCTTCCCTTAGAAAAAAAAATTCAAATAAGGTTCGTCAATTGAGTTAATCGTTAAATAGGAAATAGGAAAGAATAACCAATATACATACAAACCTATGATATCATTTTACATTCATGTTTTATATACTTCTAGCCTCTGGCAAATGTTTTATAAGATCCCCAGGACTGGGAGACGTTTGTGATGATTTGTGTCCCTGTCAAATGGGTAGGTATCAGCTAATGATCGTATTAACAGGTCACCCTTGGAACAACGAAAAAGTGGTCTTCTAATACAGCTGACCTCTCAAAAGAAGTTCAATTCATAATTTGTTTAATAGAGGTGACTGCAAGGGCAGGATTGACTGTATAACGTTTACGCAATTTGTAGCAAGATAAAATAATTCTCAAATGCATTTTTATGATATCTGAAAGAAACTTCGATTGAAAGGACAAGTAAATAAACGTTAGAAAATATCGAATGGGACAATACAAAATGGCCAGTCTAGAGAAACTGGCAACAAGACGAACACAACATGTGTTGGACACTACTATGCGCAAAACAAACACAAATAATGTAAATAAGACATGAAATAGCCTCCAAACAACTGGAGATAAAGACGAACCGAACATCGTTTTTATGCGGAAAACTTTAATAAATTGCCATATTCTGTACATATCACCCAACGTAAAATAGTTTGTGCATTATTGATCTCACTAAGTAATATTGTAAGAAACTATGGACTGCCTCTGATACTGACAATTACAGTTAACTGTAAGGTACAACACAAGACGTTACCGCTAATTTCCTCGGTTTTTGTCCTTACATAATATTGAATGTTGCTTGAACCTTGGTATCTATGCTGGATTTATTGGTGTGACAATTGTAGTTTTTATATTCTATGAAAGACTGTATAATGAGGTCTTAATGATACAAATTTATCAGTAATATCATGACACTCTGTTTAACAAGAGTTGGAGCCTGGTGCTCCCGGAGAAAGCAACCATTCTTTCGTAAGCTTTCAATGCAAAGCTTTCTCTATATTAGAGATTAAAATCATACAATGGTATGACTGCCTACAGATTCTTCTGGTATAGAGCATACTTTACCTCTTATACAGAACTGAATTTACTTCTTGTAATTTTAATGGTAATCCTTTCACTATTTTTATTTATTACTATTTCTGTTTTCTGTAAATGAAATCGTGATGCAGTGTAGTAGTAGTAGTGTAAGCTGACATCATAAGCACAATTGAATTATGACAACCCAATGAAGGTTGTATTTGCATACAAACGTAGATATCAAATTTAGTGCACACGACGCAAATTATTCTATATATAGAATGAACTTGTATTTGTCCTTTTTCTATAAGTAATATACATGTTTATAGGGTAGACATATTTTTTCAGGTAAAAGATTATTTTGATCAATGAAGACCACCAATAATACAATAGAGCTTATAATGTGTCTATAGCTCGACTGAAAATAATTGTGAAAACCCATAGAATATTTACTATGTTATATATTTACTATGTTATATATATACTATTGTAGGTCATTCTTGTTATAGAAGATATGCTCCAAACTATCCAAAACCAGGAGAGAAAGCTCCGCCACCTATAGATCCTGAATCTGCACCAAAACCACAGAGAAAATGTTTAAGATCAGCCGTAGTTGAAGCAGAACGTTCATCATTCTGGCGGTGTTATTTTGATGTGGCCTGCTCGGGACCATTGCCCTAATTTACTATTAAACTAATAATTTCTATCTCCCTGGATTATAAATATTTCGTCTCGTATCTATCATGTTTTTACATCATTGTGTAAATACATTGTTATAGTTGTCGTTACCTAATTCTAATTTTCAATAATAGAATATAAACTTATGGAAAGCAAATTCTCCATTAAATCAAAGAAACAGAAACAAGATAAATTAGGTTTTATTCATAGATGAAAATCAACTGACTTTCGTCGCCATGGTAAAATACTTGAGCGACGCCTAGATTTTCTTCTAATTATCATTTCAAAGTCAAACCGTGAGCCTTTCTCACGATTATCGTAATACCTACAAGCCATTGTAATGAAAAAGAATATGGAAGACACAAATAAGGCTGCTGCAGCAGAATAATATGATATGTCATAACTTCCGGTTGTATCTCGAATTAAACCTGCAAATAAAGAGTAATTATACATTTAATAACTATGACGATGGAAACGGGCATGCCTAAGGGCCACACCAATGAATAAAACGTATCCATCTGCTCAAATTCATATATGTGTTTATATTTTCGAATATGAAGGTAACTACATATTTTGGCATTTTGTCCATATTTGGCTCTTTTCTATAATATGTTTTGGCCACGTGTCTGTCTGTCTTTATATATATTGATTTATTATTTTGTTATTCCATTCTCCGGGTACTCCCGTTTCCTCCCAATAAAACTGATCACCATGATATAGCTAAAATATTGTTGAAATTGAAATTTAACACCATACCCCCTAACCCTATCACATATTGTTATCTTCCTTTCTTACGCTTTTTCAGATAGCAAACATTCCTTTCTTTCGTAGGGTCATCCCTGTCTGAACTACACACTGGCTTTCTATAGGGGTTTCTATAATTGTCAATGTGTGACACTCTCACCTTTAAAGTTACCAAGGCTATATCAACACATACAAAATCGCTTCAATAATTGAGGCGATCATCAACTCGTATATTCATATATAATATCCGTGTCTAAAATGATTACAAACATAATTTTACATTCTCAACTACTGAATCTTCGCGTCTGTTTTGTTAATTTACTGTCAATTTTGCGTTCATGACTTGTGCCATGTTTAAGTCGGGAAATACTTATCATCTGGATCCCATGGTCATAAATACTCCTGTTTTGTACGGTTTCGTGGTGTTCAAACGTTAATTTATTTTTGTATTATTAACTTTTATGTTTCTGTCGTATCCGAGATAATTTATTCTCCGTAACCAATTCTTTTGACGGAATACTCTGTGTTCGTTGTTAACATACCAGAAATTATCTGTTTTATTGTATATATGATGATTTTACAGAATAAGTTACTTAGTCGCATACTTCTATTCTCGTGTCAGTTTAAAATCGGCACATTTAGATAATGCTTATAGAGATACCATTAAAATGATATTATAATTTTTTTTTCTGGTAAAACAAATATACAAATATATAAAACACATATTCAGATTACCTTAGAAAGCTAGTGACATTGCGAAAAAAATGTAATAATTATAATAATAACATAAAATGGACGTGAAAAACATATAAGTAAACATCCAACTCACAAATTGATTGTATAATTAATGATTGGTTTGGTTTATGGTGTTTAACGTCAATTTCAACAATATTTCAGATATATCGTGGCGGTCAGTTTTATTTGTGGAGAAAATCGGAGTGCCCGGAGAAAACCACTGACCTGTCGCAAGTCACTGACAAACTTTATCACATAATGTTGTATCGAGTACACCTCGTCATAAGCGGGATTCGAACCCACAACTTTATTGGTGATATGCACTGGTTGCACATGTAGTTGTAAATCTAACTAGATACGATCACGACCACAATGGCTCCTTTTGTATTAATAGGTTAATATGTGAAACGAAACAATAAATAGTATAACATGTATACATAGGTAATTTATGTGAAACGAAACAATAAATAGTATAGCATGTATACATAGGTAATTTATGTGAAACGAAACAATAAATAGTATAACATGTATACATAGGTAATTTATGTATAAATAGTATAACATGTATACATAGGTACTGAGGTAATTTATGTATAAATAGTATAACATGTATACATAGGTAATTTATGTATAAATAACATAACACGCATACATAGGTAACTTATGTATAAATAGTATAACATGTATACATAGGTACTGAGGTAATTTATGTATAAATAGTATAACATGTATACATAGGTAATTCATGTATATATACATAGTTAATTTATGGCCATCAGTTTAAAGATACCAAAGTGGTAATCAGAAGCCGCCAAATGAAGGGCGGACAATAGTCCACAAAACACTACACATAAAGTTTAAGATTGAGCAACAAGGAACCACTACATTTCCGGGATGAACTCGTATGTTTCGGAGGAGTGCATTGTTCCTACTACAGTTGTGTTACCTGTCGAGAACCTATGTCAAATCACCTTTGATATACATTTACATGTTTGTGATGTTTTATCTTAAAGAAAAAACATATTGACGATCAGTACATATGAAATCTAGCAGACAAACAACTATTGTTAGAGAACTGAAATTAAATATAGCATAATTTATTGTTTTACGTACCTGAGATTGGACCTGCAGCTGCATTAAATATCCCAGAAATTGTCATAGAGGTTCCAAGTCCAGCAGAATAGTTTTCCTGTCCGACGAGTTTGACAATTGAAATGGAAAGAACGGTAACCATACCACCGATTCCAAGTCCATATCCACAGGCTGCCACCAAATTTAAGCTAAACGACGATCCTGACTGAGTAAACCCCAGCATTGCTGCGGCCCCAACCAACGCACTGACTGCCGGAATAGACATAACACTGATATGGGGCAGTTGCTTTAGAAATCCAGGTAAAAAGCGAAATAGTGTACTAACAATGGTCATGTACAGGTATAAACTAACAGCTTCTGAACGAGATAATCCTTTAAACTGATAGTAATCAACGAAAAATATTAATACAGAATTAAATGCCGCAACGCACAAGGCTTGTGCAAAACAGTAACACATAAATATTTTATTTTTGAATATGCCTTTTAATATATTTACTATTCTTTTATCTTTATTATCGTCTTCTGTATCATACAACCGCCTTAATTCTGTGGTACTAAATGACACTCGTTTCAATTTATTTTTATCGGTATGTACTATGCCATTTTTGGGTTCCTGATCTGGTATGTTACTACCAGTAGTTGTTTGTATCACTTCAGTTGCATGTTCCATTTGTTCTGATTCGTTCCCCACCAAACTTACTCTTCTCTGTTTGGTACTTTTTCTAGGCGGTTTATATAAAGTGGCAATAAGAACCAAATGTAGCATAAGGCCTGCTATTATTAATAGAGCTCCTCTCCATCCAAACTCAAATACCAGTTCTTCTAGAATTACCGGAAATACTGAAGCACCACATCCGGAACCAAAAGAGATGAATGCAAGTGCCAATAATCTCTGTTTCCCTTTAAAGTGCATCCCAACACTTGTCGAAGCTGATATGTATGCCAATGAAAATCCCATTCCTGAATAGTTTAAGACAGTAATATACATAATCGTCAATACATGTTGTAGTGGCATGGCAGTGTAATGCTACTTTGGTATATATGTCAGCTATATCTTGGCGGAGTGTTATTGAAACCGAATTACCAGACGAAAACCAGACCATCCCGCAAGTCATTAACAAGCTATATGACATAAAATGTTATTGAATACACGATCAAACGTATTCACATCGTTAAACGGCTATATGCATAAAATATTTATACCATGGTTTTCCGAGTTAAACGGCTAAACAATCAAACGCGAAGCGTGAGATTGCTTTACTCGGAAAACCGTGGTATAAATGATTTGCAACAAGAATACATGCAATATCACATCTAGGTCGTTGATTATTGCACGGCTTTCTGAGAGTAATAAAACTACAGCCCAGATTTAAATTGTGTAATATCTACGTATATTATTTCATAGTTCTTAGCTATTGCTTACATTCTGTTATATAAACCATAGAAAAGATCAAAGGAAAAGAATGCATTCATGTTGCAAGATTACATTGATGGCTACATATTTAGTATTAACCTAGTATCCTTAGTAACTTTGAGATCCAGTGGGACAGATATATTGTATGGTTGTCACTTGCTTCTAGACGTTTGTATAATATACTTTATTTCCTGTGACTGTATAATGAATTCTTCATTATCCTATACAATATATTAAAAATTGCTGAGTTAGATTGCTGTCAACTTATAAAATTAAGTATATGTGTACCATCTACACACGCTTATACACATGTCTTACGTCTATCCCTAGATTTGCCTTACGAGAAAAGGTAACACTACGATTATTGAAGCTCCTTTTTTAGGGAGTGGATGTGGTCGAGTGGTCTAGGGCGCTTGACGTAAGGCTAGGCGAATGGTGCTACAGTGTATCAATGGTGTGGGTTCATATCCCGTCGAGGGAAGAACAAAAATTTGACAGCTCTAAAATCTAATTCTAACACTGTTTGGTTTAATTTTCAGACGTATATATATATATATAAACGTCTGAAAAAGTAGCCAACGTATGAACCTACGGGATGTTGGACCGGAAACAAGTGTTAACGATTATGTGCAAACAAATAAAATGATAAATAAATGTCTAAAATGTAGCACAACACCAAAAAAAGATGTTAAAATATAACAAAAATAACTGATGAAGCTTGTCGGTCAAGCGAAATATCCGTCAACTTGATTATAAGTATAGTCTTTTTGTAGACATAATTATTTTTGTTATATTTTAACATCTTTTTTTGGTGTTGTTGTACTACATTTTAGACGTTTATTTATCATTCCCTTAGACTTTATATATATATATATATGTGTGTATGTGTGTGTGTGTGTGTGTAAAATGCATAACTACAATACGATCGTATCTACGTTGATGCTATTGGTGTTTCTATATTATGATAATAGCAGCTATACACGTTATATGAAAAATTTCATTTTTGTTTCATTGTTCAGGTATCATGAATTGTGTTCTTTAATTGAGTGTTGTCGACATAATTGAGACGTACGTCAATTTTTCGACATAATGATATCTTGTAGAAAAGAAAAAAGGTATCCAATTTAATTTTACCAACATAAATTTATGATTATTTCGACGTAAATAAAATATACTACGTCGACACATTGTAATGATGAGATGTTTAGTTATTCCATTTCCTCTTACCGAGAAAATATATCACGTGTTAGAATATTTGTATATGTCGACGTTGTGCGATATACATTTTGTATTATGAACATGTTGAGCAGGAACTGCTTACCCTTCCGGAGCACCACAGTTTCCTTCCCGGTTTTTAGTTGTGTACCTGTTGCTCAATCAATAGTTTTCTGTGTAGTGCTTTGCATGCCGTTTTTTGTCCTTTTGTACGTTTTCCTTTGGCCATTGTATTGTCTGTATTTCTTCGAATTACAGCTTCTGGTTACTCCTTTGGTATCGTCATCTGGTCGGGGTGAAGTGGATATGCGAAGGAGTATCTACTGTGACAAAACCTTCTACATGTATGTATCAAATTTATTTTGCTATGCACAATAATTTATTCAAAATTTTGAAATATTTACATTTTATTTGGAAAAAAAGACAGATATACTCACTCCTATTTTTTTTATGGGATGGCTCGTGTCCTATTTATGCTTGTTTGTGCATAATAATGTCCAACGCGTCTTGACTATATGGGTGACATGGTGGGTGTCTTATAAGAGACAAGAGCTGTTTACCCTTCGCGAGCACCTCGGGTTTATGATCTGTGAGTTTCTAATATTTTTAGATTTCTGTATTGAGTGTTTTTGTGTTTTGTTTATCTTGATCATGCGTCTTGTTTTCCCCATGTTACCACTGTCTCTGGATTGGCCATTCTTGATTGCCCTTTCCATTGTCTAACGTTTATTAACATACCAGATACTATTCCAATAGTCAGAACCAGATGCATAATACTTGTAGCAACAAACGACACACTGAGACCAATACATGCTAAAAAGCCGCCCAATATTCCACATTTCATTGAACCAAATTTGGTCACAATAATTCCAGATACAAAACCTTAAATAGATAGCATTATAATGTAAATATTAATGCACTTGAAGATATAACTGTTTATAAATTTTGATATTCATAAGTGACCTTTTCTGTACAGAACATCATATTTTTCAATTAAAGTCGACAATCGTTATCGCGCCCCATGTAGTAAATTCTATACAGCAAATAGTGCATACATTCCTTGAAATAAGGTTTAACATTTACCTTATGTAGAGTGACGCTCAATAAACATTAGTCGAACATGAACCGTACTAAAGATATCCAAATATCCGATCCACAAAATGTACACTGATTTTGCCTTACTTGACATTTATTTTGCACAGTGTTTCATCAGTTTTGCGCAGAATACACACACACTTTATATCTTGAGATACATACAAGCTAAACTCATTAATTTATGCATCACTATATTTCATAGTAAATACAATAAATTTACAAAATTATCCCTTGTTTGCCCCTTTGATATTTTTTGTTGTAGTTTACCAAAGCTCAACAATTAAAGCATTTCAAAGGGGAACCAAACAAAAGCTGTATAATGTCAATGACTAAAATGGTATTATTACTCAAGAAAGCTACAGTTAAACAATTATAGTTTTCATATTAAATTGTCTTCGTATATATGCTTAATGTTGAATATGCCTCTGCATTGTCCATTTTTGACTGTCTCTTCAGGTTTTCCTCACGTTTATTCACAAATATTACAAATAACAATGCTAGTAGTATATCAGCACGGTTCAAGTCATATTTCAGGGAAATCGGACCATTGCGCATGACCGGAAGTGACGTCACGAAAGTATGTTCTGCGCATGCCCGGATTTTCCGCGCGTTTACTATAGTAATAGTACAAAATGTACCGTTGCGCATGACCGATATGGCTACGGGATGTGACGTGACCGAAGGTCATGTGACCGGTTAACGTCACCAGAAGTGACGTCATAAAACCGGAAAAGGGGGTTTCCCGCTCATCTTTCGGGTGTTTTCGGATATTTTCGAGGTTTTTCGTTGTGTTGTGTATTACTCCTAGGGTACTTTCTATCACGTCCGCATTCTCACTGTGGTATTTCTACTAAATAACCTAAGAGTCAAATCAATGAAATGGTACAGGAATTTTCATTGTTGCATGTATAATGAAATCTGTAAGCTGCATTGTCTATGAATTTTTATAGTCTTGTAGCGATAATGTAAACATTTCAAGGAAATAAGTAATAACTTGTATTTTCAAGCGTTGCGGTTTTTTTCTTTGTGAAAGAGACTTATTTTTGAAAATGTACGAGAAAATGATACGCGGAAAACAAGCAACGTTGCATTTCAAACGTTGTATTTCAAACGTTGCGGTTTGAAAAAGTACGGGAAAATGATACGTGGAAAACAAGTAACGTTGTATTTCAAACGTTGTATTTGAAACGTTGCGTTTTGTGAAAGACGACTTTTTTAAAAAAAAAAACGGGAAAATGAAATGTCTTTATAACGTCATCCACGCGGAAAACATCGTTTTTTTATCTTTGTCATGTTCACATGAATTACAATAGGTTCTACAAGAATAGGTGTTCCAAGGCTATTGGTTAAATTGATTTAAAGTTTTTAACTTTTTGCAAGTACTGCAAAACTTCAACATTGATTTGGTCTGCAATGGAAAAAAGTATGTGTGTTTATTATGATATTCTCCTGTCATATTCCATAAAAATAAAATTACACCATTCCGCAAAGCTAACAGTTTGATTTTGAACAGTCATTAAATGCATTGGTTATTCTTAATGTTCCTTGCAATTCTCTTTGTCGAAATACCTTAACTAATCTCATAATTGGTCTCTGTAAGACAAAACAAATTACTAATATAGACAATCCTTCAAGGTGTCATTAACATAGTGTTCCAAGATAGTGTCTTTATGTTCCAAGTAAAACATGGCTGAAAAATCCAGATTGTCTAAGCTCAAACATTTAAAGTGATCAGGAAATTCCTCTCTCAAGATACACATAATAAAAGGACTGTTTATCATAAAAAATAAGAACAACTCATTGTGTAGAAATTGTTTTTGTAAAACTCTATGATTTACATGAAATCTATAGATATGATCTTTCAATTCTGTGGGTAAGACTTAAATCAATCCCTAAAAATAAGAAATGTTTTTGACTTTTGCAAGTAGAAGATATGATATATTATAAAAGTAAAATTTGGATAGTCTTTGTAGCTTAAAAGTGAAAAGGTTGGAAAATAAATAATACATGTTTTCTGATTGATGGCCTTTGACAGATAGTAATATTGATTATTTGGTAGATGCGTACAATTTAATGGAAGACTGTAGTTGTTTTCACTGTACGATACAATTTGTTTAGCATGTTACTAATTAAAAGTTGAATTTGGATAGAGAAATTGCCAATCCTGTGATATAACTTCAATTCATTCATCAAGTCCTTCTTTTGTGTCGTCTGATCGGAAATAAGATCCTTATAAATCATACACTTTAGTTCAGTCGGTAGCGTTCTAAATAATATCTAAAAATAATTAAGAGCTTCTGGTTTTATTCTCAAAAGTTAAAAGGTTGGAAAATGAATAATACATGTTTTCTACAGTGAAAACAACTACAGTCCTCTCATTAAATTGTACGCATCTATCAAATAATCAATATTACTATCTGTCAAAGGCCATAAATCAGGATACAATTTTTTTAGCATGTTTATAGTTAAGTTGAATTTGGATATAGAAATTGCCTATCCAGTGATATAATTTCAATTCATTCATCAAGTTCTTATTTTCTGCTGTCTGATCGGAAACAAGATTCTTATACATTTTACTTCAGTTCAGGCGGTAGCGTTCTAATTAACATATAAAAATAATTAAGATCTTCTGAAGAAAATGGACTGTAAATGTGGTCGAGTTTTGTTTGGCATGAACATTTCAAGAGGTCTACCTAAAGACCTCAAATATCTTTTAGAAGTGGCAATAATTAAATAAAGATTACATGTCCAATATTTCTTAAATCTTCCCATGAATTCAATGTTATAATAATCCGATTTCGTTTCAAAAGTGTAAAGCTCTGACTGAAAATACAACAAATCTAACTGCAAATACAACACATCTGACTAAAAATACAACAAATCTGACCTACAATAGAACAAAGCTCACTGAAAATACAAAAAACCGGACAGAAAATACAACAAATATGACTGACAATACAACAAATCTGACTGAAAATACATCAAACCTGACAGAAAATATAGCAAACCTGACTGACAATGCAACAAATCTGACTGAAAATACAACAAACCTGACTGAAAATACAATATACCTGACTGAAAATACAACAAATCTGACTGTAAATACAACAAACCTGACTAAAAATACAGTAAACCTGACTGAAAATATAGTAAATCTGACTGAAATTACAACAAACCTGACTGAAAATACAACAAATCTGACTGAAAATACAATAAACATGACTGAATATATAGTAAACCTGACTGAAAATAAAACATACCTGACTGAAAATACAGTAAACCTGACTGAAAATAGAACAAATCTTACTGTAAATACAACACACCTGACTGAAAATACAACAAACCTGACTAAAAATACAACAATCCTGACTGAAAATACAACAAATCTGACTTACAACACAACAAACTTGACTGCAAAATACAACAAACAAGAGAGAAAATGCAACAAATCTGACTGAAAATACATCAAACCTGACAGAAAATATAGCAAACCGGACTAAAAATACAGTAAACCTGACTGAAAACATAGGAAATGTGACTGAAATTACAACAAACCTGACTGAAAATACAACAAATCTGACTGAAAATACAATAAACATGACTGAATATAAAGTAAACCTGACTGAAAATAAAACTTACCTGACTGAAAATACAGTAAACCTGACTGAAAATAGAACAAATCTTACTGTAAATACAACACACCTGCCTGAAAATACAACAAACCTGACTTACAAATACAACAAACCTGACTGAAAATACAACAAATCTGACTTACAACACAACAAACCTGACTGAAAAATACAACAAACAAGAGAGAAAATGCAACAAATCTGACTGAAAATACATCAAACCTGACAGAAAATATAGCAAACCTGACTGAAAATACAACAAATCTGACTTACAATACAACAAACCTGACTGAAAATAAAACAATCCTGACAGAAAATACAATAAACCTGACTAAATATACAGTAAACCTGACTGAAAATTAGACATACCTGACTGAAAATACAGTAAACCTGACAGAAAATAGAACTAATCTTACTGTAAATATAACACACCTGACTGAAAATACAATAAACCTGACTGAAAATACAACAAACCTGACTAAAAATACAACAAACCTGACTGAAAATACAACAAATCTGACTTGCAATACAAACAAGACAGAAAATACAACAAATCTGACTTACAATACAACAAACCTGACTGAAAATACAACATTCCTGACAGAAAATACAACAAATCTGACTAAAAATACAACAAACCTGAATGAAAATACAACAAACAACAAAAATATTTTCAATCAGATGTATTGTATTGTTGGTCAGATGTATTGTATTTTCTGTCAGGTTTGTTGTATTTTCAGTCAGGTTTGTTGTATTTTCAGTCAGGTGTGATGTATTTTCAGTCAGATTTCTTGTATTGTCAGTCAGATTTGTTGTATCTTCAGTCAGGTTTGGTGTATTTTCAGTCAGATGTGTTGTATTGTTATGCAGATTGGTCGTATTTTCAGTTAGGTGTGTTATATTGTCAGTCAGATTTATTGTATTTTCGGTTAGATTTATTGCATTTTCAGTCAGGTTTGTTGTATTGTCAGTCAGGTTTGCTATATTTGCAGTCAGATGTATTCTTTCTTTAGTCAAGTTTATTTTATTTTCAGTCAGGTTTGTAGTATTTTCAGTAAGGTTTGTTATATTTTCAGTCAGATGTGTTGTATTTTCAGTCAGGTTTGTTGTATTGTAAGTCAGATTTGTTGTATTTTTAGTCAGATTTGTTATAATTTCAGTCAGGTTTACTGTATTTTCAGTCAGATTTATTGTATTTTTTAGTCAGGTTTGTTGTATTTACAGTAATATTTGTTGTATTTTCAGTCAGGTTTACTGTATTTTCAGTCAGGTTTGTTGTATTTGTAGTCAGGTTTATTGTATTTTCAGTCAGGCTTGTTGTATTATTAGTCAGGTTTGTTGTATGTTCAGTCAGGTTTTTTGTATTTTCAGTCAGGTTTGCTGTATTTTCAGTCAGGTTTACTGTATATTTAGTCAGATTTATTGTATTTTCAATCTGGGTTGTATTTATTGTCAGTCTGGGTTGTTGTATTTATTGTCAGATTTGTTGTATTTTCAGTCAGGTTTGTAATATTTTCTGTCAGGTTTGTTGTATTTTCAGTCATGTTTGTTGTATTGTCAGTCAAATGTGTTGTATTTTCTGTCAGGTTTGTTGTATTTTCAGTCAGGTTTGTTGTCTTGTAAGTCAGATTTGTTGTATTTTAGTCAGGTTTGTTGTATTTTCAGTCAGGTTTATTGTAATATCAGTCAGGTTTTTTGTATTTACAGTAAGATTTGCTCTATTTTCAGTCAGATTTACTGTATTTTCAGTCAGGTTTATTGTATTTTCAGTCAGGTTTGTTGTATTTTCAGTCATGTTTATTTTATGTTCCGTCATAATTGTTGCATTGTCAGTCTGGTATGTTGTATTTATTGTCAGATTTGTTGTATTGTCATTCTGGGGTGTTGCATTTATTCTCAGATTTGGTGTATTTTCAGTCAGGTTTGTATTATTTTCAGTAAGGGTTGTTGTATTTTCAGTTAGGTTTGATATATTTTCAGTCAGATGTGTTGTATTGTCAGTCAGGTTTGTTGTATTGATAGTTAGACTTATTGTATTTTCGGTCAGGTTTCATATATTTTCAGTCAGGTTTACTGTATTTTCAGTCAGGTTTGTTGTATTTTCAGTCATGTATATTGTAATTTCAGTCAGATTTGTTGTATTGTCAGTCTGGTTTGTTGTATTTATTGTCAGATTTGTTGTATTGTCAGTCTGGGTTGTTGTATTTATTGTCAAATTTGTTGTATTTTCAGTCAGGTTTGTTGTATTTCCATTCAGGCTTGTTGTATATTCAGTCAGGTTTGTTGTATTGTAAATCTGATTTGTTGTATTACTATCTGTCAAAGTCCATCAATCAGAAAACATGCATTATTTATTTTCCAACCATTTCACTTTTGAAAATAAAACCAGAAGCTCTTAATTATTATTTAGATATTAATTAGAACGCTACCGACTGAACTAAAGTGTATGATTTATGAGGATCTTATTTCCGATCAGAGGACACAAAAGAAGGACTTGATGAATGAATTGAAATTATATCACAGGATTGGCAATTTCTCTATTCAAATTCAACTTTTAATTATAAAGATGTCAACAAAATGCATCCTGATTGATGACCTTTGACAGATAGGAATATTGATTATTTGGTAGATGTGTGCAATTTAATGAAGGACTGTAATTGTTTTCACTGTAGATATATCACTTTCCCCTATACTCTTTTGTTCCGCTACAAAGAGAATCCAAATTTTACTTTTATAAGATATCATATCTTGTACTTGCAAAGAGTCAAAAACATTTCTTATTTTTAGGGATTGATTCAAGTCTTACCCACAGAATTGAAAAATCATATCTATAGATTTTATTTTACAAAAAAAAAACAATTTCTACACAATGAGTTGTTCTTATTTTTTATGATAAACAGTCCTTTTATTATGTGTATCTTGAGAGAGGAATTTCCTGATCACTTTAAATGTATGAGTTTAGACAATTTGGATTTTTTAGTCATGTTTTACTTGAAACATAAAGACACTATCTTGGAACACTATGTTAATGACGCCTTGAAGGATTGTCTACATTAGTATTTGTTTTTGTCTTATAGAGACCAATTATGAGATTAGTTAAGGTATTTCGACAAAGAGAATTGCAAGGAACATTAAGAATAACCAATGAATTAAATGACTGTGTTCAAAATCAATCTGTTAGCTTTGAGGAATGGTGTAATTTTATTTTCATGGAATATGACAGGATAATATCACAATAAACACATCATACTTTTTTCCGTTGCTGACCAAATCAGTGTTGAAGTTTTGCAGTAGTTGTAAAAAGTTAAAACCTTTAAATCAATTCAACAAATATCCTTGGAACACCTATTTTTTAGAACCTATTGTAAGTCATGTGAACATGACAAAGATGAAAAACGATGTTTTCTGCGTGGATGACGTTATAAAAACATTTCATTTTCCCGTATTTTTTTCAAAAAAAGTCGTCTTTCACAAACCGCAACGATTGAAATGCGACGTTACTTGTTTTCCGCGTATCATTTTCCCGAATTGTTTCAAACCGCAACGTTTGAAATACAACATTTGAAATGCAACGTTACTTGTTTTCCGCGTATCATTTTCCTGTACTTTTTCAAACCGCAACGGTTGAAATACAACGTTTGAAATGCAACGTTACTTGTTTTCCGCGTATCCTTTCCCCGTACTTTTTCAAAAATAAGTCTTCTTTCACGTCTGGTGACGTTAACCGGTCACGTCACCTCACATCCGGTAGCCATGTGGGTCATGCGCAATGGTACATTTTGTACTACTACTATATTAAGAAAAAAACGCCGGAAAAATCCGGGCATGCGCAGAACATACTTCCGTGACGTCACTTCCGATCAGTGCCGCTTCCGGTGATATCACTTCCGGTCATGAGCAATGGTCCGATTCCCCCTCAAATATGACTTGAACCGTGCTGATATACTACTAATGTTGATTTACTAAGAAGACCCGCATCTTTTGTAATGCATTGCGTATTCCATTTGAGGAAGTTAGGGTTTTGGTGTTTTACGCCCCTTTCAACAATATTTCAGGTATATCGTGTCGATCAGTTTGATTGGTGGAGGAAACCAGAGTACTCGGAGAAATCAACCGACCTTCCATAAGACACTGACAAACATTATCACATAATACTGTATCGAGTACACCTCCCCATGAACAGGATTCGAACTCACAACTTTAGTGGGGATAGGCACTGATTGCATAGGTAGTGTAAATCCATACGATCACGACCACAACGACTCCCTTATATTTGATTTAAATGCTGTAGTATACACATAATGATAAGACTGTCATGTATTCAAAATATGTATTTGTCTCTCATTATTCCTCATTTGTAAGAAGAATACTACAACACATCATCCAATTTTTCTATAGAGGGGCCCGGCATAGAATTTTCTTTCCTGTACTCTTTGGATTTGTTTACTATTGCGGTGAATCATTTGTCCAAGGACGTAAAACGTCGTTATGAAATATCATTGACAGATCTAGAATTAATGACATGGTTATTACTGGGAAGATATGTACGTCTAGATAAGCAACCAGTCATATATAATGGTGTTTAACGCCACCTTCAACAATATTTCAGCTATATCGTGGCGGTCAGTTTTATTGGTGAAGAAACCGGAATACCCGACGCAAACCACCGACCTGTTGCAATTCACTGACAAACTTTATCACATAATGTATTGAGTACACCTCGCCCTCAGCAGCAGATTAATAATTGTCACGACATGATATATAGAAGACATAGCTTGTTGAAGATTTTAACATGGAAACCTTATTTGCGCAACAATATCCAATTTGTGAGTGATATAATCCAACAAAAATAATGTTACCCATGTTACAAATGCAAAATGTCATTCAAATATAATAAGAAACATCTAATATATTTTATGGAAGGGGAAAGCAGCATGGACATGGGAAATCCATCTAATAACGAAATCAACCAGCCTTCTTGTTTACGGTAGTTTTTTTCCTTTTTAACCAGATATCACCGAGTTGAAATTACGTAACTGTCATTTTCAAATTTAATGATATTTAGATTAATACAACTTAAACAAGGTTTTTTTATTAATCATAAAATAAATGAATAGCCAAATGAGACAATTTACACATGTCAAAGTAGATAAATTGTTATCTGTAGTATTTATCCGGGAAAAAAGAAAATGTAAAGAAACAAAGCTAACATATTGATGCTATGTGAACCATGGACCTGTATAGATACATGCAATCACTCATAATGATGTCCATAAAATATCCGGATTACGCATGTGCTAAGTAAAGTATATGGTGAATTATATCATTACATTTTTCATGCAACAAATGAATAACGTCATATATCAAAGGAATTAACCATGGTGTCTTTAAATATGAATGAACAATCGTCCCTCGGCATTTTACATAGTTATGTTTGCTATGTGTTTGTATCGCCCACATACATTCTCATATATGTCTCTCGGCCGACGTGGCAGGTAGGTTGTTTTCTACGGTTTCCTCTACCAATAAATCTGACCGCCACGATATAATTGAAATATTGTTGAAACACCGTATTCCCATAGATGTCTCTCCTTCAGCTGAATCACTCGGAACGTTTTAAATAAACTGCCATAATTTCATTAATAAACGCGCCGGTATCTAATTGACAGCACACAGCGCGGTTCATTGATATATTTGCCAGCAATGTATTAAATAAAACACTACCTTAGACATTTTGCTCAGTTGTAAATTTGATAAATAATTTAATAATACAGTAAAACTCAAAAACATTTGTGTATGAAGCTCACCTCCGATTAAAAATAATCCAGTACAAACAGACTGTATTAAAGATGTTTCTGAATTTGATTTACCAAATTCTTGCAACCATTCTACATACAACACTGACATGTTAAATGGGAATCCATTTGATAAACCCAACGAAAGGAATGCCGCCAACAGGACTAACCACTTCCGGTCACATTCTAATCTTCGTTCGGTGTTTTCCGCAGTATCAATGACGGTATCGTTCTGGTCACTGGTCGACGAATCCGGTTTCTCGATAGTAGCACTATCGTCTGTGTTATTGAAATCATTCTTCCTGTAATTTTACATTAGAAACAAAAATTGAAGTAAATACATTTTTCCGCGAGGGAGCCCCTTGGTACATAGAGATGCTATGGTTTCCGCGCTGCAGGGTTCAACCTCTCCAAAATACGTATGTGATGTACATAAAAACGTAGATATCAAATTTATTGCGCACAACGCGTGTCTGGAATAACCTTCATCAGGTACGCTCAAAAGCAAAAGACGTTGAAGCCTTATAATTTAAAACAATTCGAGAACAATAAAACCAAAGGGCCTAAATGATTGCCTCGTGTATGGACAATGTCCCGGTCCCTGAAATCAATACAGTTTGTAGTAGCCACTTATAAGTAACATCTTCATTCAAGTAATAAGGATCGATAGTTGGTTCCCAGTTGTAAGGCAACATTTTCCGAACATTACAAATACATTTATTATATGACGTCAGATAATGTCTTTTCTGATTGGCTGACGTCCCTAGTAACGTTCTTTGATAAAACGTTATATTCAACGCGCAAAAAGTCACGAGAGGTGAACATAATATTCCAACGCTTCTCCAGACACCTTAAAATAGAAATGGTGCTTCCCAATTATCTTAAAAGTAGTAGCCAATCATCATCTGGTTAAGGTTTGTCATCGACTAATCAGATACGTTCTTACTAATTACTTTCGGTACACAATTAAATTAATAATGGCAGACGTTGGGCAGACAGGGGTTTCTGGGGAACAAAGTCGGCGCTGGTTGGTGTTAATTCAAATTTGATTTAATGTCATATAATAAAACAATTAATGACTTTCAATTTCGGTGAATACAAGGATTGATCAATACTTGTATTCACCTCATCGAAAGTCATCAATTGTATAATATCATCTTTTCTATATCAATCTATGTGTGTTTCACACTCTCTAACCTTAGAATTTACTCCCATTGATCCATCTCTAAGCCTATATGATTTTTTGAAGAATTAAGAATTGTGTCCCTTTCAAACTATCCATACTGTTATGGTTGTAGTCAAGGTTATATTTCTCCCTCATTTCTTTATAGTTTTTTGAGGTTTTATACATTGTTGGGCTTGTTCCCGTCCTAAATATAGCTGAAATACTGCTCGCTGGTAGTAAAGCAATAATTAATCAATCATATCATGCAAATAAGAAACGTAATAAACTCGAAATAAGGAGTTGTGAAATATTGATTGATTGATTGATTGGCACAAAAGAAAGAAATGGAGGAACATTTTGCCTTGTAGCAGACCAGATATCGTCAGAGGAACATTTTACCTTGTAGCAGGCCAGATATCGTCAGAGGAACAGTTTGCCTTGTAGCAGGCCAGATATCGTCAGAGGAACATTTTGCCTTGTAGCAGGCCAGATATCGTCAGAGGAACATTTTGCCTTGTAGCAGACCAGATATCGTCAAAGGAACATTTTACCTTGTAGCAGGCCAGATATCGTCAGAGGAACATTTTTGCTTATAGCACGCCAGATATCGTGGGGGGAACAATTTGCCTTGTAACAGGCCATATATCGTCAGATGAACATTTATGCTTATAACAGGACAGATATCATGTGGGAACATTTTGGCTTATAGCAGGCCAGATATCGTCGGAGGAACATTTTGCCTTATAACAGGTCAGAGATCGTCAAAGGAACATGTTGTCTTACAATAGGCCAGATATCATCAGAGGAACATTTTGGCTTATAGCAGGGGCATATGTCGCGGGGAACATTTTTCCTTGTAACAGGTCATATATCGCGGGGAACATTTTGCCTTGTAACAGGTCTTATATCGTCGGCGGAACATTTTTCCTTATAATAGGCCAGATATCGTCGGAGAAACATTTTTCTTATAACAGGCCCGATGTCATCGGAGGAACATTTTGCCTTGTAACAGGCCAGATATCGTCGGAGGAACATTTTGCCTAGTAACAGACCAGATATCGTCATAGGAACATTTTTCATTATAACAGGCCAGATATCGTCGGAGGAACATTTTGCCTTGTAACAGGCCAGATATCGTCGGAGGAACATTTTTCCTTATAACAGGCCAGATATCATCGGAGGAACATTTTGCCTTGTAACAGGTCTTATATCGTCGGCGGAACATTTTTCCTTATAATAGGCCAGATATCGTCGGAGAAACATTTTTCCTTATAACAGGCCCGATGTCATCGGAGGAACATTTTGCCTTGTAACAGGCCAGATATCGTCGGAGGAACATTTTGCCTTGTAACAGGCCAGATATCGTCATAGGAACATTTTTCATTATAACAGGCCAGATATCGTCGGAGGAACATTTTGCCTTGTAACAGGCCAGATATCGTCAAAGGAACATTTTACCTTGTAGCAGGCCAGATATCGTCAGAGGAACATTTTTGCTTATAGCACGCCAGATATCGTGGGGGGAACAATTTGCCTTGTAACAGGCCATATATCGTCAGATGAACATTTAGGCTTATAACAGGACAGATATCATGTGGGAACATTTTGGCTTATAGCAGGCCAGATATCGTCGGAGGAACATTTTGCCTTATAACAGGTCAGAGATCGTCAAAGGAACATGTTGTCTTACAATAGGCCAGATATCATCAGAGGAACATTTTGGCTTATAGCAGGGGCATATGTCGCGGGGAACATTTTTCCTTGTAACAGGTCATATATCGCGGGGAACATTTTGCCTTGTAACAGGTCTTATATCGTCGGCGGAACATTTTTCCTTATAATAGGCCAGATATCGTCGGAGAAACATTTTTCTTATAACAGGCCCGATGTCATCGGAGGAACATTTTGCCTTGTAACAGGCCAGATATCGTCGGAGGAACATTTTGCCTAGTAACAGACCAGATATCGTCATAGGAACATTTTTCATTATAACAGGCCAGATATCGTCGGAGGAACATTTTGCCTTGTAACAGGCCAGATATCGTCGGAGGAACATTTTTCCTTATAACAGGCCAGATATCATCGGAGGAACATTTTGCCTTGTAACAGGTCTTATATCGTCGGCGGAACATTTTTCCTTATAATAGGCCAGATATCGTCGGAGAAACATTTTTCCTTATAACAGGCCCGATGTCATCGGAGGAACATTTTGCCTTGTAACAGGCCAGATATCGTCGGAGGAACATTTTGCCTTGTAACAGGCCAGATATCGTCATAGGAACATTTTTCATTATAACAGGCCAGATATCGTCGGAGGAACATTTTGCCTTGTAACAGGCCAGATATCGTCAAAGGAACATTTTACCTTGTAGCAGGCCAGATATCGTCAGAGGAACATTTTTGCTTATAGCACGCCAGATATCGTGGGGGGAACAATTTGCCTTGTAACAGGCCATATATCGTCAGATGAACATTTAGGCTTATAACAGGACAGATATCATGTGGGAACATTTTGGCTTATAGCAGGCCAGATATCGTCGGAGGAACATTTTGCCTTATAACAGGTCAGAGATCGTCAAAGGAACATGTTGTCTTACAATAGGCCAGATATCATCAGAGGAACATTTTGGCTTATAGCAGGGGCATATGTCGCGGGGAACATTTTTCCTTGTAACAGGTCATATATCGCGGGGAACATTTTGCCTTGTAACAGGTCTTATATCGTCGGCGGAACATTTTTCCTTATAATAGGCCAGATATCGTCGGAGAAACATTTTTCCTTATAACAGGCCCGATGTCATCGGAGGAACATTTTGCCTTGTAACAGGCCAGATATCGTCGGAGGAACATTTTGCCTAGTAACAGACCAGATATCGTCATAGGAACATTTTTCATTATAACAGGCCAGATATCGTCGGAGGAACATTTTGCCTTGTAACAGGCCAGATATCGTCGGAGGAACATTTTTCATTATAACAGGCCAGATATCGTCGGAGGAACATTTTGCCTTGTAACAGGCCAGATATCGTCGGAGGAACATTTTTCCTTATAACAGGCCAGATATCATCGGAGGAACATTTTGCCTTGTAACAGGCCAGATATCGTCGGAGGAACATTTTTCCTTATAACAGGCCAGATACTAGTATCGTCGGAGGAACATTTTGCTTTGTAACAGGCCAGATATCGTTGGAGGAACATTTTGCGTAGTAACAGGCCAGATATCGTCGGAGGAACATTTTGCCTTGTCACAGGTCACCAACAACTACTTATAACAAACTGTTCCACATTATAAGCATTATGACCAATTACGTTCCATCCCATAGGCGGGTTGCATATTTGATTCGTCATGTACATTCGGTTGATAGACCGTATCGGAGAGGTTATATCCCACAAAGAAGAAACTATGTCTTTTTTCTATATCCTGTGTTCACGTGGTTCAAAAGATATGCATATACAATGAACATGTATATGATATTACTGTTCTTACGGTGCTGCGTTTTCACTAACGTTGTCAGTTTCAATACAGCTCAGGCAAGGTGTACTCGATACCACATTATGTGATAAAGTTTGTCAGTGACTTGCGACAGGTCAGTGGTTTTCTCCGAGTGCTCCGGTTTCCTCCACCAATAAAACCGCAACGATATAACTGAAATATTGTTGAAAGTGGCATTAAACACCATACCCCTAACACCCCACATATAGGAGAGTTACATATTTTATTCTTCACACACATATGGTGGACATACCGTATCGGAGAGGTTATATCGCACAGAGAAGAAACTGTCTTTTCTCTATATCATGTATTCCCTTGGGGTTCGAATGATATGCGTATTGGAAATACAGGTATATGGTATTACAGTGTTTACGGTGCTACGCTATGAATAGCATTGTGTGTTCGAATCCCGCTCAGGTGAGGTGTACTCGATATAACATTTTACGGTGCTACGCTTTGACTAACATTGTGAGTTCGAATCCCGCTCAGGTGAGGTGTACTCGATAGAACATTTTACGGTGCTACGCTTTGACTAACATTGTGAGTTCGATGTGATAACGTTTGTCAGTGACTTACGATAGGTCGGCGGTATTCTTCGGGTACTCCGGTTTCATCCACCAGTAAATCTGACGATATAGCTGAAGAGCTAGAAGATACCAAAGTGGTAATCAGAAGCCGTATATCAAAGAAGAACAGACAACAAAATGGCCAAAAGAAAAAGTACAAAAGAACAAACGATGATCTACAAAACATACAAATAAAACTAAAGATCGAGTAATTTTAGAACCTCACTAAAAACCGGGGATTAACTCATATGCTCCGGAAGGGTAGCAGTTCCTAAAATATTGTTGAAAGTGGCGTTAAACACCATAATCCTAACCCGAACCCTTGTATGCTTTTGTAAACAAGGCAGAGCGCTTTGCTATAACTAGTAATTTAATATTTATATGTATAATGTTGAAGATTAGAAAACAACGCTGCTCACCAAGTTATATGTGGGGGTATGAATATTACTGCGGAAAACACATGAGAGCATTAATTGTGAAATATGTTTAACACCACTTGGCAACCACGCTACTTGTTGTCAAAATGGCTGTACCTAGTCAGGAATGTTATGTCATGCATCAAATTTGCCTCTGTTTCTAAGAATTTGAATTGTTCTGATAGCAGGGGCGGATTCAGGGGGCGGGCGCACCAGGCGCCCACCCCTAAAATTGGAAAAAATATGATTTTTTGGCGTAAAATCGTGATTTTTCACACGAAGTACCCCAACAATTTTCGCGCCTCTCTCCGCTCGGTGCAATTTTTTTAAGTGCCACCCCCTAACTTGAAATCCTGGATCCGCCCCTGGATAGTGATGAATTTCCACCCATTAAATTAATAATTGTAGTTCCATGTTGTAGTAATTGCTAAAAGCAAATACAATCACTATAGATGATTTGGTTATTATAGCGACATAGAAATAATAATATATAGGTCGGTAACTGTTATATTCAATACCGGTAAATGATTCCAGGGCATTGGTCCGAAGGGTCAATAGTCCGATGGCCCAAAACTATTAAAACTCAGATGAAATTTCGATTGAATTAATACTATTTTTTAATTTCAAAACAAGTAATTACTGTAACAGGGTGATCTTACAAAAATCTTGCAAATGAACGGAATTTGATTCCCCACGTTGAATTATCTCTAATTTGTAGAATGATAGCAGTGATTTATCGGTATTTCTGAGTGATAGAAAATAAGATCACTCGTGACGAAAACGCATGCGATTAAACTCCTGAACTTATTTTTGATATTCACGATGTCAAATTAATTATCCTATACACTGTAGATATAAACAGTCATTGAAATCCTGGCACTTTGAAATTTTGACGCGTCTTGGAGAAAAGTGCGGACATTTCGGAAATTGCAAAAAGTGTTAGTGTTAATGGTTGTTTATCAATGTGTGGAAGTTTCATAATGTTTTGAAAAGCCAACCCCAAGAAAATTCGCGGACAGGTTCATGAGGGAGAATAGGAAAAAGTCAACTATCATAATCATTTTTCGAGGTTTGTTTTAGTTTGGTGTATGGTGTTTAATGCCACTTTCAACAATATTTCAGTTAGATCGTGGTGGTCAGTTTTATTGGTGGAGGACCCGGATAAAGCCACTGACAAACTTTATCATATAATGTTGTATCGAGTACAGCTCGCCATGAACTTTGGTGGTGTTAGGCACTAATTGCACAGGTAGTTATAAATCCACCTACCATACGATCACGACCACGACGGCCCCTATAATTTTTCAACTGATAAGAGCGTCGCTGATGAGCCTTGTACATATAGAGGAAACGAGCGTCCTGGAACCTTGATGTTTTTGTAAGAATAATATCAAACGGGGCAAAAAAAACTTTGTCTAGGAGACTTCATGATTTAAAAACAGATGCATAAATTTGACTTAAAAAATAAAGCTTTAATTTCAGATTCTTAGATTCAATTTACTTGTATCTGTTATTATTATAACTCTTTTAAAAGGTAAATTATATAAGAATATTACCGCTTGTAATGACAGTTTGGAAATCCGAATTCTATAATAAATGATGACAAGCTTAAGTATTCAATGGTACCTCTTTAGGTTACTCTACGGGTTGATTTATGTCCAAATGCAACTAAGGATAGAAACTTAGAATTGGGAGATACATGCAACTTCCTAGTTTCATAACAAATTTAATCTATGAATTTAATACTGTAAATTTCGGAACAAAGTTAACGCCTCTTACCATCGTCCCCTTTAACTCCTGTGTTTTTTCAAACTATACAATTTGTAAATCAGCTGAGGACGGGCGTATATCATGCGCTGATAGCACAGCTATTTATTAGAATTATGTAGCCATTTTGGACCGATTGCTAGAATTACTCTGACGAGGGGTTAGAACTTGTAGTTTCGACCATTCTATCACACATGTACATGTTTATTTTGGTTATAATTCTTTAAACTATACCATACATCCATCGGTGTTTGTGTATTTGAGAAAGAATACATCAAATTAAACCAGTTTTAACTGTTCACCCGGATTTATATGACATAAAAAATCGTAAATAAACAAAAGTTCATTTATTTTAATTTTAATGCTTATGATCTTTTGGTCTCAAATTTTCCCTCGTAGCCTTCGGACGATTGACCCTTCGGACCAACGAACCGACATGTCAATAAATATTTGAATATAAACAGTATACGTGGTACCTGTCTCTAGCAGTTGTAGCTTCATCGAAGCACTTTCCAACAGTAAACACAGCTGGTCTACTCTCTCTATCGCCAATAGATATTTGTTTGTCACCACTCTGTGCTGCTCCATTTATCTTTTGGTCTTCGTTCGTTCCTCCTACTTGTAAAATTAGCTCCATTTTATCCTTAAGGAGGTTTTGAATGTCGCCATCATTATTGACTATTGCATTCGTATTTTCATCAATACAATTGTCACTACATTCTTGTTCTTTTATTGTTTTCTCCTTGATTTCCGGAGAATCTTTTTCTTTACCGATTTGTAAAACGATCTCCATTTTTTCGCTAATAATGTTTCTGACTTCATCATCGTTAAGCACCATTTTTTTTCTGTTTGTAGTCGCGACGTTAACAATTACACAATACGCAAATTAATATGAAACCTAAGGATATATCTTTAATATTGCGTTATACATACGTATACAAAAGGTTAGGATATAGAAGATCGTGTGTCTCCATATTTAAACTTAAATATTATCACACAGTTAATACAAGATAGAAACACACATTTTACATACAATTCATGCACGAAAATGTTATTATTCTAAAATTATTATCATCAATTGAAGATAAATATTCGAGATACATTCATACTTTTGTAAAAAAAAAAATATATATAATATAAAAAAAAAGCAAAAAAAAGAAGGATAGATTGCTTAACGTCCAGTATTTGATAAAATTTTAGGACGAGAATGAGCTTATAAATATTTGAATATTATACAGAAATAACGACGGAATACGACAACGGGGGAACCACCATTGACTGCTACTGGAAAAAGTATGGAGAGTTGGGTGTGGACGATAATTCTAGCTTTTTGTAACGGTGTCAATGCGTTACTTTATTATGACATCTGCAAAAGTAGACTTCAATGTGCAATGTGTGTGCCACTTTATATACACGACACGCAGTATGGTCCAGGGTTAGGCTTTCCGTATTATCACCTGACAGCCACTATCGAGAGGGCAACCCTCTGGGGACTTGATTGACATATCTGTGGGTTGAGCCCAATAAACAGTCAACGGTATACTGAGTATTTGTTATGTACCGTGATCGGTAATTTCTGCGGTTTAGAACTAAAAGGAAGACATTTAATTTTTGCGGATTTTTTTCTGTGGTTTTAAAATCTCGCCACCGCAATGAGGTGCTAAGCAATGGATGACAGCTTCATGATGCTGTGATAAACAACTGGTACCCAGGACAGTGGTCCTTAGAAGTAAAATAAAGCAGATTTAATCCTTTAAGAAAGGCCACAGCTTCTGAATACACGTTTGGCAGCTTCAAACTTTTCTAAGAAAATAATATATTATGAATTCATTTTGTTTTGTATATTACATATTAGTATTAACTATTAACAGTTCAGTCACCGCAGCTAACCTTTTCTCTACTTATGTCAGTCATATTATTTATTCTCAGTGTATAATGAGAGAGAGAGTGAAACTATATCTTTCAGATTTGATACCAAGAATAATAATCCACAACCATGGAAGGTCAAGAGTTCATGTTTGTTGTCAGTTCATGATTTAACATTTGATTTGGCAAAACAAAGCAATATACTATCTTATATGTATTAGTGTATTATTGAAGATATAACATTTCACTTTGTTATTTGTCCAGATTTAATTCAGATTAAGTTATTGGTCTACACACTTTGATTTAACTACGAACATACGGTACAACATTATGTGATAACGTTTGTCTGTGACTTGTGGAAGGTCGATGGTTTTTTCCGGGTACTTCGATTTACTCCAACAATAAAACTGACCGCCACAATATAACTGAACTATAGTTGAAAGTGGCATTAAACACCATAACCTTAATCCTAACGAACATTGATACACAATGTTGTTGTACAGTCCATGTTGATACTGGCCTCATTCAAGGACAGTGGAGTAGATATGTGTACATATCTCTCTCCAAATGAATGGTTCGCTGAAAATGTGCTATGTCTGTTTAGCGCTCGAGATCTCCATACCAAGTAGACCACGGATATGTTCCATTTGTCGTAAACACTTCCCGGTCCTTTTCTCTTTCATGACTTATCACCGGGTTTGTAACTAGATTAACACGACGGGTGTCACTAATGGAGCAGGAACTGCTTACCCTTCCGGAGCACCTGAGTTCATCCCCGGTATTTAGTGGGTTCCTGTTACTTGATCTTTAGTTTTATGTGTATGTTTTGTAGATCGTTGTTTGTCCTTTTGTAATTTTTATTTTGACCATTGTGTTGTCTGTTCTTCTTCGATATACGGATTCTGATTACTCATTTGGTATCTACAACGTTTTCTTGGGATTCCATCAACCAGTTTGAACCCAAATTATGTGTATGCCTACAAGAAACATGATTTGAATTGACCGTTATCATTTCTGTATTAAGCAATTTAAGGTTTTTCAAGAGAATTGTTTCGTATTCTTGTGATTGGCTATGTTATCTACCACTACTTTTTATTGTCAAGGACTTGCGACAGGTCGATGGTTTTCTTGGGGTACTTCGGTTTACTTCACCAATAATACTGACCACAAAGATATAACTGAAATATTGTTGAAAGTGGCATTAAACACCACAGCCTTAACCCTAAACCTTATTTTCAATCCTATCAATATCATATATGAAATTAACCTATACCATGTGCATGCTGTTTATACCTGTACATTTAGTCCCTATATCTCTCATTTCACTACTGTTTGTGTTTCCTTCAATCTATCGTGGGTTCCAGTCCCGATCGGAACAAACCAAAGACTTTAAAATTGGTATTTGTTGCTTCTCCGCTAAGCATGTAGCATTAAGGAGAAAGAACAAAGACTAGTTGGCTCGGAATCATGATAATGTGTCCGAGTGGGGCGATATGTCTATCCGCGGACTGTTGTTTCAGTGAGCTAGCACTATAAAAAATCAACTAAGCGTGTTGGTCTAGTACAAACCGGGATTCGTAATCATTTCGTTGAAAATTAACTTGTTCTCGCCATGATATACTACAAACAATTGAGTTGGCTTTAAACAAGGACCACTCACTCTTTATTCTCTATATCTCTTATTTGTTTATGTCTCCTTCAATTAAGAATTGAATGCATTTTTTGTAGTTTTATTGGCGTGTAAAAGCGTGGACCGAAGCACATTTTGTATGAAGCGCGCTGGACCGAAGCACATTTTGTTTGAAGCGCACTAGCGGTTACCGACGCTGGTTGACAAACGTAATCTCATGTTTTTACAGAAACTATTCGACTTTGATCCTTCTTTACTTTCAAGACAAATATTTTCATACCGTTGCTCCAAAATCCTCAAAGACAACAGTTTGGTTTTATTCCTGACATCGTTAAAATCTTCTTTTTTTTTTAACATCGTTAAAATCTTGGAAAAATATGAACTGTTACCATATTTAATGAATTATGATTGTTCTGGCTTATTTCCGAATAAATCGTCGTGGATGAAAATGGTAAAATCAAAAATAGCTCAAAGAGAAAACGACATAAAGACAGCAAGAATGCAAAACGCCAACGACTTCATTCGATTCAGGTATTTATATTCGGAAGGAAAACCATCTGTTATTTGGACATACGCCAATACTTGATCACACGACGTTCGGCGAAACGCATCTCTAAGTTATGGAGTGAAATTCCACAAATAAAAAACTGTTCTTTATGCAATCTTGTAACCAACGACGTTTTAGCACACCAGCTGCTGTATCGCTAATCATATGAATCACAAAGCTAGTCCCTTATGCCTAACATTGAATATATGGCACAAACAGTTTAGAAAATGGAAAGATAAATTGATACAATTTTAAAACAAAAAAAGTTTGAAGATACCACAGCGGTAACTCGGAGTGAAAAAGACAATATAATGTCTAAAAGAAAAAGAACAAAAGAGACGTACAATTGTCCACCAAACAGTACACAGAATACTACAGAGTGAGCAACACTTCAGAAAACACGGGATAAACGCAGGTGCTCTAAAAAGTGTTAACAGTTCATGTTCTACTAGAGATACCCGTGCTCTTGCTAAACGACACGAACATCGTCTGATATGGTTATCGTGTACGACACCAGTGGACGTAAATAATCAGAAATAAAAATAATAAAACATGACTGAAGCAAAATACATCAAAACAGAAATTACAATACGAACTTAAATCAAGATATGTAATTAGAAAAAAAATGAACAACACGATCCCACGAAAGATCAGGAGCGAACTCAGGTACTCCGGAAGGCTAAGAAGTTCCTGTTTCACTAGTGTCATCCGTCGGGTCTTTCTTGTAAAGCAACTAGTGATGCAGGACTGTGACTATGACAAACGAGGCATATCCGCGGTAATTCTTTACACGAATATTCAACAACGATTGTTTTTGTTTGTTTGAAACCTTTCTTCTTCTTCCTATCCTTCTTTCTATCCCTATGTTTTGAACATTTTATTTCACCTTATTTTTCTTTATATTTACTTTATTATTAACGTCTAAATATATCATGTTGTAAAATTTATTTGTATAATTATCGCCATTATGTCCAATTATTTTTTGTTTATATCTTTGTAAAAGGGAAAGGACTTCACTAATGTTGTCATAACTTGTGCCCAATCCCATTTGCAACTTTTATGCAAATAAAATATGTTTAAACTAAACTAAACTAAACGATTAACCACGTCGGGATGGCGAACGTAGAACTGTCGAAAACTATCGAAGTGATGACGTCAACAACACCAATAAAAAGGATGATCAGGAGGTAAACAAGCGAAATATCAATACATGTATGGTCGTTTTAGAATGGAGAGTATGGCCCAGATCAGACTATTACTTTACACGTTGAATGGCTATGACATTTTGTATTGAAGATGTTACAGAAAACAAATATTGATGACACGTAGATATCAAATGCTGTACTGGTAACCAATAATTCTGTGCAATTTGAAAGTATATCCGCAACAGAGACATGATAAACATTTATATTTGTCATTTAAATGGGGGATTCGTGAAGATATCAATTTCATTACGTATGAAAGATATCTCTGCGTTGTCTAGATTTTGGAGACAGCAAATGTGATACACATTCGTTTAAATTTGCCGCAGACATATAACATAATTCGTAATGGAGTTAATGGCTGTTTGTAACGAGAATTGATTATTTGTTCAGCAATATCAGGGTGAGAACAAATTATTTTTAGTCAGATGATACGTTCTATGTTTTTATACATTTTTTTTCTATTATTTTTTTTTTACATTTTTTGTCTTCGTCCTGTGTCTTGTGGGTCCAAAGTTACCAGTTGGGAAATGTTTTCAAACTGTCATATTCAATTATTGACAAATATAGAATTTCTTATTAAGAAAATCTAAGTTACTATTACATTGACGTCGCGCAAGGTGTTGCGTTTTTAACGAATTTCAGAATAATTTGTAATCATAATAAAAATATACAGTACCCCCTGCCTGTAAATATCTACAATTTATATATCATGATATTCGCTGAATATAGCAGATTAAGTTTAATAACATTTTCTTCTAATTAAATAAAGCATAATTAAGATTTATGAATATTAAACAGTCATACACGTATTTTAAGTGCCTGTCACGCGTAACATTTTACAACCTTTACTCCTATCTGCGTAACAAAAGTATAGAACCCGTCGTCGGATTTTGGTGACATTTTGTACAACACTTTCATATGACGGCATAATAGAAGGGTCGACGTTTTTAAGATTTGGACGCCAACTACGCCATGTCCGATAAAAAATCTACAATGTAAAATTCTGTCACAATTGATGTACTATGAGTGACAGAGTGGAAACAGATGACAAATAAGTGATCAAAAAGTTTTCAGTAAGTAACCAAAATATTATGTAATAATCCGTTTGTGATGACAAATTATTCAGCACAAATATTTGAAAAATGGCCAAGTATTTATTTCATTAGAGCATTTTAAAGACGTCAGTTAAAATTGTCCAATGTGTGAATTAAATCCGTCTTGACGTTAAGTATCGAAATTCACGCGTATGAAAAATACCGTATCTGATAATGAAAAAATAAATAAAATGACTGAAATACGTCTTTTTTGTCATATATCATAATATTACAATGACTTTTGATTTTCACAAGAAATAGGAAAACTGCATAAAAAAAATGTCCGTTATACAGAAATATGTTACATTTTTCAACCAGAAACGTCATTCAATGTCTTCGCATGGTAGAATTAAATCCGACATAGCATGTTGAATTGTCCACGTACAAACAAAAGAAAATAATTCTCAAAATACGTTTTTGATCTACATTGCATAGTTGAAATTTCTTTGGAATTGACTTAAAAGAAAAAATTACAACGAAAAATGCTTGTCCCATACAAATGTCTAAACAATATGTTTATAACGTTCTTTTAACGTTACGTTTGGTAACGCAACACCTTGCGCGACGTTATTGCATACTCTGTTCATTATGTTATATGCTGTATTATCGTATAGTCTGTGCACTCTGCCATGTATTATATGCTATGTGTTGTATATAGGTCACCATGTTACACAATTTGTGTCTGGGTGTTGTTGAATAAACTTGTTGAAACTTGTCACAAGCTTGTCCATTTTTGATTGCTCCATCGATTGTGATTACGACAAAGGGAAGATATCATCGATCATGTGTTGCACTGATATTCCGTACCGGTTAACCAAAACATGTAAATTTAAAAGTACAATATATCTGTTGGTAAATTGATTTAACTTATTTATCAGATATAACGTGTGCTATTACATAATGCCTCATAATGAATGAATACAATAGGTCGAGTTTTCATCATTTGGTTCATATAGTGAACATTGCTCAATAGATGAACCCGCGATTAACGATGTCAAGATGGGAGTAAAAAATATGCCACAGAGGAAAACAGTGAACAAACAGATGAACGGTATTCTTATTTCTGGATAAGACCTGAACCTCGACATATACAGCAACATAAATCAACTGAACATTATTCTCTTTTATCGATAAGACGCGGACCTCGACATATGCAGCCTCATCTCTCAGCTGAATGATACTCCTATTTCTGTAGAAGACCTGGACCTCCACATATACAGCATCATAACTTGCTATAGCATTTCAATTATCATTTCTCAAGTAATTGTTCCGAACGTACATATTTTCTTGTGGGCTAACACGTGTTGTCAGATGGTAATGCAGGTTATGTTCTCTGCGACAATCTTTTTATGACTAAATATTGTTTATATATGTTTTCTCGTGGTGAAGCTAGCTGTAAAACTGGTTATTACTGGATTGAACTACAATAAATGTAACATTATACAAGGTCAGAGATTACCCACACGTTAACATCTTCTGTTTCACCTTATTTTTCTCCCCGTTTATCCACACGAATATAAATTATATTTAATTTCCTGTTATTACTCACTACCGTGTTCCTTTTAATTACAAATTTTATCATACGTGTAAATTGTTTGTGATGACGAATAAATGACAGAATATTATTGTTGGTCGTTGACCCCGGCTCCTAGGTTCTCTACAATATGATAGTTTTGTTTAGTTCATGTTACATGTAAATTTGTACATGATAATGTTGCCTTTTGTTAAATCTTTCACCGTCTTTCGTGTATATGTTTTGTTTTTGTTTTATTAATGTAGTTTGGAAAGTTAATGTGCCTGGTAGATCTCCTTCAACCTTATGTATGTTGTGCTCTCAATTCGAATTCAATAATGCCCATAATATGAGAAAGCAAGGCCTTTGAAGAGGACGGAAGTATATTTGAAATTATTTTCAAGGCTGGTCGTTGGTGAAGGTTCCCATGGTTCAAGCCCACAGAGCTGCTCAATAAATATATTATTATTAAAACTATTTTAAATAAAATAAAATATCTTAATTGTCCTATTAGTAAATATGAGTATGACCCATGATATTGTCATCACTATGCGTCCGATGTCATCGTCTGTCGTTCTCATCATCGGTAAACTTTTACTTTTCAATATTCTTCTCTGAAACATGATCACTGACTTATACTATTCTCTTTATAGAGAATGGCGATATATTTGTATGGCTCTTACCGATTTCATGACACAAAGGATAAAAATGGAGCCACCATCCAAAAGTTTTTTTTAATTTGTTTAAAGTTTTAAGTAAGATTTTTCTTCTTCTTGCGATTCATCATCTCATTGAATATTAACATGTTCTCGCCAGGATACACCTGAAAAATTGCTGCGTTGGTGTGAAACAACAATCACTCACTCACACTTCTTGTGATTCCTTGTGAAATTTCTTGGATGCATTTTCAAACTCTTAATGTTTCCGATATAAAAAGGGTCAAAGGGAGATAAAACGGACCAACTTCTAAAATAATTTAAAAAAAAAAAATATTTTAAAAAGACTTTTTTATATGCAGTTTGTTTTCTGTATAAGTTTTCTATGCAGTTTGATTCCTTTGGAAAAGTCTCGAATGTTTCAACAAATTTGTTGCAATTTTTATCATTTCAAATATACGAGAGGTCAAAGATGTCAACGGGCAAAATTATGTTTTTTTTAATTTCAGGTCTGATATTCTTAAGATTTTTCCTTCAGACAAACCTGTAGTTGAAATAAAGGGAACAAATATCAAACTTGGATTAGCAACAGATATGTGTGGGCGCTCCTCGTTCTAGTTATTGTGCGTGTACTATATATTCAATTTAAAGTTTGTCACGCTAAAATGTTACACTCCTGATAAAATTGACCAGTTTTTGAAGGTTAATTTTGTAACCAGAAGAGCAATCCGTGAAACTTTGAATGATGTTAAGGGAACAACCATTTAACTTGAAAGGGGAGGGGGGGGGGGGGGGAGGGTTATGGTTTTTTGTACTGATCTGAATTTTGTTTTTAAACAGTTGGACACATTTTTTTTTTTTCAATTGCAATCAAACTAAAATTTTTTCTTTCTTACCAAGTCAAAACAGATTTGTTTTCAATGCTTCAAGGTGTGAGCCAGTATTCATTTTTAGATGCTATGCATACAGCTTATATATACTATAAATATCCATGTTATATTTCGCATTTGTACATGTAAATAAACAAGTGAGGATTTTAATTAAACAAGTTCAGATCTTTACTATATAAAACACAATGACACACTGGTTTTTTATTCAGTTTATACAGGTACATCTCTTAAATAAATGGCGTACATTTTTGTGAACACTCTAGAGGCCACATCTTTTATTCCGTTTTGACCAAACTTGGTCCACACTTTGTGCATACATCTGGAAGCCTACTGATTTCCAAGTTCAAATGTCAAAGGTCTAGGTCACATTTGAACTTTAACCATTTTTTGTGTGTTTATCCTTGTGAAGACACTAGTCTACATCTTTCAGTGGATTTTGACCAAACTTAGTCGACACTTATTTCATACAAAGCCTTGAAGCCTATTGTGAAGGTCACAGGTCAAAGGTCAAGGTTACAGATGGACTTAAGTTTTAGCCATTTAACAGTGAGGGGATATGTCATGCTTTGCGTTGACTTTGTTATAGTATTAAGTGTTTATTATCAAATGTTCATAGCCTTACAAGTGACAGTACATACATGAGGCAGCAATCCCTTTTTATAAGGTACACTTACAATATCTATTAAAAATAGCGCGTAATTACTGAAAGGTCAAGTACAGTTTGAAAAACTAAAAGAAATCCTTAATATAAATTCCAAATAGAGTGAGGTTTATAGATGTGTAGATATGGCATATAGTATACTTGAGATTTATTGCACAACTTTTGGGATTTTTTTTTTTTCAAAACAATACTCTTAAACCAGATTTTTTTTTTATACATATGTAAAGCAGAATATTTTTTTGTGGCCAATATTGTGACAGATTATTTAATTTCTTTTGCCTTCTAAATCATAATATTTTTTTGGGAAAAAAACATACCCCCCCTTCAAGTTAAATGATCGTTCCCTAACTGTTTTCATTGTGCTTGTATTAAGATATTTACTCTTAAAATTCAGATAATTCTCTGAAAATTTAAAACTCTTCATTTTTTTTAAATCACTCAATTAGACTTTATAGAATAACACGAAAATTAGAATGTTATGCACTTCCACAAAATGACCAAGACAAAAATGGGGAAACATTTGAAGAGATTAGATTTTATATCGACATTGTCATGATTGCGTTCACAGTTATGACACTGTAATGGGTGCTTGTGACCCAAATATGATTGCAACGTTGTCCTTGACTTGTTGCAACGTAATGACATGATTACTTTCCTTATTAACATGGAGACGGATGGTGGCGAGTTTTCATTTACGTAATTATTGCAAAACTTCAGGAATATTGTAGTAGAAATAATCTTGGATAATTAGACAGGAATTGTGTTTGAATTTCTTTTAAACTGGTAAGTCATATGACGAAATGTCACTTATTTGGAGTTCGACAGTGAAATGCAGGTTGGCGTGACATCCATAATGCCATGCGTAAAAAAATACCCGAGTCATTTTCGGTTCGAAAAAATGAACACGAGTTGTCCGTAAAGGAAGTCTCTGTTGACCCTAAGTCACTTCAGTACGTCCGTGTTGTATTAGTCAGAGTTTTGCACGATCCGAGTTAATATTAGGACTATCATCTGTGTATATTCTACAAAAACACACAAACCAAGGCGAGTTTTTCTACCTAGGCTTCAAATACTCCACAAATATTTTTGATTTTCACTGAACATAATTATCTATGCATTGTAGTCCTAAATTAAGTCAAATTTATTCTATAATCCTCTTTTACTAATCCGTTAGAAAGGTGTTTGTCTGGACACACTAGATAAAGGTGGTGTGCTTGTCAAGTGACGTCACAATTTTACGAAATTGACATAGATGCTAGTTGTCTATGAAATAAATGTTGTTTTGAAATTTCTTGACTTTGACACGAAAAGACAGTATTTTATTTTCTGACAATATTTATGTATTGTTGTTCTAAACTGAGCTACATTTATTCTATATTCATCGTTTATTATTCCGTGGGAAGGTTGTTTTTCTTGACATGCTTCTTGAAAAAGATGCTGTGTCTGTTTACACATGACGTCACGATTTTACGAAATTGACATAGGGTGCATAGTTGTCAATGAAATAGATGTTATGTTGAAATTATTGACTTGGGCACAGAAATACACTATTTTATTTCATAAAAACAGAACAATTTGACTATTATTTAAATCGTTTTCATGAAAGTATTTTATTTCGTATCTATGTCGGCTTTACACATCCGGGTTTAAATGTCAGCGCCTACATATCTGTTGTCTCGCGAGACCGACGCGAGAAATAGTCCATTAGTGGTATATTGTAATGAGGACTTCCGTCCGCTATCAAATAGTTTTAACACTGTCCATTAATCTTACGTTCATGTTCATGAGAGTTTGTTATTTCTTGCATGTCTGTTGTTTTTATTTATTTACTTTATTATTTTTTTTATTTTTTTGCTAGTGTCGAAGACTGTTAAATAATAACCCCAAACCCAGGGTGTATTGGATATATTGTTAAGTATGTCAGTCAATTGCAATAAAGGAGCATTCTTGCACTCACTCTGAAGCACCACCGATAACAATGACATGACAACAGCAAAAAGGTCTTGTTCCTTAGCTTTTGACTTCCGGATGTATTTTCTGTTTATGTTCACTTAAATCTTCACTATTTTGTGTTACATTTAGCATTATTGTTCCGAACAGTGCTAAGAAACGTTAAAGAATCTTGATCTGGTATCATTTATAGTTCTACGTTTGTAGTTTTAACATAGTTTTAGAAACTCGTTGGGGTCGTCGTGATCATGATCGCGTATTGTAGTTGGATTAACAACTACCTATGCAATCAGTGCCTATCACTAGTAAAGTTGTGAGTTCGAACCTCGTTCATGGCGGGTGTACTCGACACAATATTGTGTGATAAAGTTTGTCAGTGACTTGCGACAAGTCGGTGGTTTTCTCCGGGTACTCCGCGGTTTCATCCGCCAATGAAACTGACCGCCACGATATAGCTGAAATATTGTTGAAAGTGGCATTAAAGTCGTTTAACAAATTTCACTGTTTCTTTACCATTTAAATTTTGAAAATAAGCACAGGATATCATCTCTCAATTTAATATTATAGAATGGAATCCATCGATAGAAGAAGGTAGGCTGGAAGCCAAAATGGTTGCGGGTGTACAGTTAAATATTGAGTGCCTTGTAAATTGACCTTTGGATTTCTTATTTTTGAAAATTGATTCCAAAACCGTTGAATTTGATTGGTTTCTTTAAACATTGAAAGTACGGGGAAAATAGTAAGTATCACTTTAACCAAATGCTAAAAATTCTTCAAAGATCATTTCTGTGATACTGTTGTTAGTTATAACTGTGATTATTATATGACTATAAATATCCTAGATTCTGATTGGACAAAACACTACTTCACTCTCCATTTCAAAATGTGATGATCACCGCTCAAAAGTGCACGCCAGGTTAACATTACTTTTGAACACTGTAGCGTGTACCCAAAAATAGTAACAGGGAAAGTCCAGGCTGCTTATTTTGAAAATGTATTCTCTGATTGGTCGATATTTAAAGAAGCGGTTTTGCTATCCAATCAGCGTTTTCCCAACAACAGCTTGTAATACACCTTCTTGTTTTATGTCTACCCCACGTTGTTTTCCTTTTCGCGACATTTTGTTTGTTTTGAATTCTATTCATTTTCCGGAGAAAGTCACAGGTGGATAAGAGGCTCGCTCAAGTATTACCTTGGGAAACGCATATCTTTTTTGCTTTGTGATGGCTATTACAGTATAAAAAAAATATCACTAACTTCAGATTTACTCATATAATAAAACAATTGATGACTGGATTTCAGTTAATACCACGATTTATCAACAATCGTGGTATTAACCTCATCCAAAGTCATTAATTGTATAATGTTAATTCTCCGATGTCTCAGTCATGTAATGTTAATCGTTCTCGCCATGATATTGCTGACAAAATGCTCACTTGGCGTTACACAGCAATCACACAATATCACATCTAGGTCGTTACACAACAATCACACAATATCACATCTAGGTCGTTACACAACAATCACACAATATCACATCTAGGTCGTAACACAACAATCACACAATATCACATCTAGGTCGTTACATAACAATCACACAATATCACATCTAGGTCATTACACAACAATCACACAATATCAGATCTAGATCATTACACAACAATCACACAATATCACATCTAAGTCGCTACACAACAATCACACAATATCACATCTAGGTCGTTACACAACAATCACATCTAGGTCGTTACACAACAATCACAAAATATCACATCTAGGTCGTTACACAACAATCACACGATATCACATCTAGGTCGTTACATAACAATCACCCACTATCACATCTAGGTCGTTGATTATTGCACGACTCTCTGAGAGTAATAAAACTACAACCCAGATTTAGTGTGCAATATCTCGTGTCTGCGTGTATTATTTCATAGTTCTTTACTGTTGCTCACATTCTGGTATATAAACCACAAAAAGATCAAAGGAAAAGAATGCATTCATATTACAAAAATAAAACATATTTAATGTAATGATTTCTTCAAAATTCGTCCAAACAATTTGTTATAATTTTGATGTTAATTTTACGCATATAATATTCTTATAATAAGTCGCACATAACTCGTGCCATATTAAAATCAATTACGTGATTTAGAATAATCTAAGAATAAACTTGAACAATATATATATATATATTTAAATTCACGAAGGCCATTACTAAATGATTAAGGGGGCAACATTAATATTAACATTTTCTTTGAAACAAACATCAGAAATTTAAGAAAAACATATATTTACTAAAATATACAATTATGATTCAAGGCGGAAATGTATACTTAAAAAAAATAAATTTGCGATAAAGCATAGCACAATTACCCCAGTGGTCACCCAGGCTATATAAATGAATTGTATCATCGTACTATTCTAAATACGTGTGGTGATTCTCAAACTGACCAGAGGTATGACGCTTACTACAACAGACTGTTGTATCACTCATAATTCACACAATAATAATAATGATCAACCAGGGTATTCTCTATCTAATGGCGGATACGATGGTAGTTTATTTGATGAAAAAGAAACCACTAGTCAATTACAAGTCAGAGGAGATAGGTAGGTACCTAATATGTTTGGTTTGTATAATATTATGTTCAATGCCTGTGTAAGAGGTTAGGTTTAGGTTTGTGGTGTTTAATGTCACTTTCAACACTATTTCAGTTATATCGTGGCGGTTCGTGGAGGAAACCGGAGTACCCGGAGAAAACCACCGACCTGTCGTAAGTCACTGACAAACGTTATCACATAATGTTGTATCGAGTACATCTCGCCATGAACGGGGTTCGAAATCACAACTTTAGTGGTGATAGGCACTGATTGTACAGCTAGTTGTTAATCCAACTAACATACCATATCAACCACGATGGTCCCTTATACTGAAATATATTCGTGACATCTTCAAGTTATATTACGTTGTATATTTAATTTAAAAAAAAACCCTGTAGATATCTAATTTAGTGCGCAAGACGCGTTTCTTGAATAACCTTCATCAAGTACGCTCATAACCATTTTTTAGGAACTGTAAATATATATAATAAACAAAGTCAGTGTCGTAGCTAATTACTGAAGGGATATGCTACTCCAAGAACTAATAGTCCACCAGGAGAGGTATCGACCCAGGCCAGTGATAATAATACAAACGTAGATATCATTTAGTGTACATGGCGCGTTTCTGGAATACACTTCTTCAGGTACGCACGAAGTCAAAAGACTTGAAACCCAAATAAATTTAAAATCTTTGAGAGCAAGAAAACCAAAGATACTAACTAAATTGATTAGTTGTTGTTAATAATCAAGTGAGCGCTTTTTCTGTTCTATTTATTACGAAAAAAGTTCTCTAAGCACGAGTTGAGGCCGTTGCCCAGATTTCAATCCTCCAATAGCTGGTTCTCGTTGTTTAAGACAGAGTCGTGACATTTGTCTGACGTTCAACCCGTGACTTTTTCATCGTATTTAGTAAGCAGAGTTTCAGTAGTATGTTTTCCTGTTTTTCACTCCATACTTTTAAACGCGTTCCACTACCCTCTTGAGAACCAATATCTTCGCATAAGTACGTAGTCAACCCTAAAATGTTTTAAAGACAATCGTGTTCATTATACAAACGATTTACCTGCATGTTCCTACACAACAAATCACCAATTTTTGCAATCTTTGAAAGAACGATGTTTCTTTGGCGGTTCAGTATATTTCACAAGATTTTTACGTGCATATTTATGTTCTTCCGAATAAAACAATTATTCCCTTCCGCTTTATTTATTTTTGTTTTCATTTTGTTTAGACATGGGCTAAACAAACCTACAAATGCTGCGCACATCGTCATCAACACCCCGGTGAGCCGAATTCAGAAGGTTCTTGTATTGATGTCTAGTTTTTATAGCCTCTGTATATGCTTCGGCATTGCTTTCAACATGTCTGTGCTAAACAACGAGTGGTTGGAATATTTTCAAAAGACAAAGGCAGAAACTTCACTGATACAGTCCACAACGATGGCAATGCTTAACTTAGGAGGTAATACTGAATACATTGATAAGTACATTTATGTTTGACTATACATTTTTACTATATACCGTCACTGACCGAAAATAGAGTTTTTTTCTGTTGCCCCTGTAATATTTTACCTGTTGAGGTTTCAAAACCTAATTGTGTATCCAGTTCACTTCCTGTTGACAGAATATATTAGAAGGGGCAATCAAGGGATAATTATATTATTTTATTTTATTTCTTAAAGAAAGTTTATCGAAGGGACAGAAAGACACACAATGATTTACAAAACAATACAGAGAAAACTATAGATTGAGGACCTCGGATTCCGGATTGTTAAGCAGTTGCTGCTCCACCAGTGGCAACCGTCCTGTTACAGTTAATGGACACGAATTTCATTTTATATGGAAATTGTGCTTTACATCAGTATGCGTAAATGAAGGGAGATTGCATAGATAACACATGAACGTCTAGGAAAACTTGGAGCAAAGACGAACCGAAGATAGTTTTTTCAAGGAAATCATAGCGCACAATACAACGCGGAACTTAAAACTTGAAGCCATGTAATTGGACGACATGCGCAAAATAAACTCCAATAAAAACCGGGACTGAACGCATGAGCTACCGAAGGTTAAGCAGTTCCTACTCCACTAGATGTACCCGTCGTGTTTGTCCGGTGGTAAGTCACAAATGAGGAATTGGTTCACTTACTTCTTTATTAGTAGTGACCCTCTATCAAGTGAATCATGATAGCTCTAGCATATCAAGTGAATCATGTTAGCTCTAGAATATCGTATTAGATGATAGGATATATATATATACTCCATTTACAAGTACTACTGGAATATTGCTACATATAAATGGAAAGTTCACTATGGGAAAATTGAAATCATCTCTTTAGCCGTAGAGCAAGGTAAAACTCTTACTGACGACATGTCCGTTGTGGATTTGATGGTAATGAAATACAGCCAATGAAAAATCGTATTACGTAAAATTTGTATTATAATTACTGTATTTTAACATCTTCAGTGGAGCTTGACACAAACAGTTGAAGCAAGATTAATAACCATTATTTGAAGACCAGGACAATATCAAAATCTACAGTCAATTCCAGCAAAGGCATTGTAATACATAGTTTTGTTTATTATATACACTTCGACAAAAGTTAAGTGCCACTTGATTAATTTTATAAATATCCTTTTTTTTTTAAATTAACTTTTTAAAAATGTGATTGCTGTAAAGAATATCTAGATATGTACACATAAGCTTTAATTAAATATGTAGCACATCATTGATCGATATAAAGTCGTATTCGATTAAAAACGGTTTACAATTGGTGCCATACTAGCCCGGTGACCAATTACGGAAAAGTCGCATATTAACGGAGTTTAATTTCACTTCATACTATACGGCTAAAAATTGGCACACTTGTAGGAAAATGATTTTACTTTGATTTTAGACTGGTCGTCAAAAAGTCGTATGGTGCAGTTTTCTAAAATTCTATGCATAGTTAGCAAAATTTACTTAAATTTGGACCTCGAGTGGCTAACAGTTTTGCTCCGGTATTTAAAAACTGTATAGAAATATATTTCTTTCGCATTGGAATCAAAGTTTACATATAATGTTTTATTCATTAAGCGAAAAAACTAACACAATAAACCTATTATTGAAAAATAATAACAATAACAAATATTGTAAATGGGGTCATTTTGTAGTTTCACCAGATTTTAATTCTGTACAATAATGCGCCAGTTGATAAATAGTTAAGTAACTAGTAGAAATTAAAAATATAATCATTACCCTATTTAGTGACACACCTTTTTTTATCTAAGTTTCATTTTTTCGGAAAATTGTGTCCGGTCCCGGTAGATCTGAATACTTTGTTCACCATATTGATCTTGAACTTCGAGTGCACCTTATGTTTGATTAATTTACGTTAACTATGGATTGATTTCTTTTGTATTTGTTGATGTGTCTTTGTTCTTGTGACTTTTAAAAATTGTTTGTTCGAATTTGAAGTTGTGGTGATAGTTATTTTTCATTTTTGTTCATTCTAAGAGGCAAATATAGTTATTGAGTTGTAAGTTATTTTTAGAACTTGAGATCCGACAAAAACCGAAAAGATGACAGAACTGGGAAGTCCATTGAAACTTGATCCTAGTACTTCGAAGAGGCGAAAACTTAGTTTAATCTTAGAAAAATGTGTTATGTGTCAGAAAAGCGGTCGTGAAACAGTTGTTTCATTTACGGATCACAGTAAATCACGGTTTTTTGATGCGGTTGATAGGCGTAAAGATGAAATTTACACAAATTTTATTAGTGAGTTTGGTTCACTCAATGATATCCCGAAAGAAAGTTTAGATATTGTTTATCATAAAAGCTGCTACAAGTCATACACAAGTGAGCATAACATTGTGGTGTTTACTAGCAGACAAACTGATGAAGTAGCAGCCGGTCCAAGCAAGGACAGTAAAGGCCCGAGTATGTTAACTAGATCTAAGTCTTCTGTTATCAATTGGAGTGCGTGCTTATTTTGCAGCAAAAAAAGTTACAAACAAGACAAAAGACTTCTGAAAATTGAATCAGACGAAAGAGTGACTCGTATTTCAACCGCTGCCAACTATTATGGTGATTCAACCATGCTTTTTAAAATTAGCCATGGCAGTTTTAAAGAACATGCCTTTTACCATAACCAGTGTATGACAAAATATCTAGTAGGCGTCAAACAAGAGAGTGAGGTAAATGATAACTCCAGTTCAGATATCGAAGCTGCCTTTTCGCAACTAGTTAATGATATTAGTGAAGATTTGTTGAAAAGCAAAAAGGCATTCTTATTATCTTCTTTGCTTGATATGATGTGTTCATACCTACCTGAACACGTACCTAAAGACTTAACAACCAGGAAGCTGCAGCGAAAGTTGGAAAGTCATTATGGCGAATCTATTGTCATCCAATCGCAACAAGGCCAGGGTAAGTCAAACATTATTATGAGTAGTTCTATTACATTAGGGGATGCAATCAAGGCAGCAAGTAATTTGAAAGCAGAATTAAAATGGTCACAAGAGAATCAATTAAACAGCTCGTATAGTGAACAAACGGATGATCAACTCTTACACGCAGTCGCTAGTATTATCCGGAAGGACATCGATAACGTCAGATTTTCGGCAGATCACTACCCAGCATCAGCGGAAGTAACATTCGCACACTCATTACAGTCGATGCCCGGTTCTTTAGTCAAACTTCTTAGTTGGATAACGGACGAAAAGGCATTTAAAGCGTGCAGCATTCCTTCTGATGTGAAGAAAGAAAGTGTAAGGAAATGTTTAGCCTTAACGGAATGCGTTGTTGCAAACAGTCGTACCATTCTCACCCCTTTCCATCTTGGACTGGCTATTCAAGTTTACCACGAGTTTGGGTCGAAGCGACTTATTGAAATTTTGAATGCGCATGGATTTTGTGCTACGTATACTGAATTGCGTAGATACTTGACCAGTGTTGCAAACCATGAAATCGATCGAATCAGTGGTGATCGATACATTCCTGGAGGCATTCTTCCTATTTCAGAAGGGGGTCATTTGATTCAAGAGGGCTCTGATAATATTGACCTAAACACTGAGACATTAGACGGAATGAACACCTTCCATTCACTTGCTAGGGCTGTATTTCAGATCAAGTCAACTGGTGATTATGACTACGGTTCAACCGAGGAACTGATAGGTCTTTGTCTATTGATGATACAACATCATCTTTGACTGATGCCATCCCTTACTCTAAGCCAAAGTGTCGAGCTGAACCCTCACGACGATCAGATGCTTTCGACAAATTACATTCATGTGTTAATGGTAGGTGTAATGTCATTGATCAGATATGGGTTCTTTCTAGACTTTTGACAAGGGATATTGTAGAGTTGCCACTTGAGTTTCAAGCTACTGGACAGACGATTCCTTTCTGGACAGGGTTCAACTGTCTATTGTCTGAGAGGCGCCCTGATGTAACAGTTGTTGCCTATCCCCCGATCATAGATGCTAAGCCAAATGATATGGCGACAGTATATACAGCTATGAAAAAATGTCTTGATATGACCAATGAAGCTGGTCAGGAGCATGCTATACAAACATTCGACCAGCAACTTTATGCTATTGCCCAACAGGTGAAATGGTCAAAGCCTGATATTTTCTATCGCCATATTCTTAGACTTGGTGGTTTTCACAGTTTGTCTTCGATAGGGAAACTTTGGGCCGATGGCGGTCTTCGTGATCTTTTGGTGGATTCTGGCGTGTATGCTGGAAACACAGCTGAGCTTATGCTGGTTGGCAAAGAATTTAACAGGGCTGTCAGGGGGTTCACACTTGTATTTGAAGCCCTACATGTTCTGTTTATCGCGGCATTCATACACTGGTGTAGGACCTTTGACTACATCGATCAGATACCATCAGCGTTCTGGAATGCGCTGTTTGAATTTCATAGAAGTATCTGTGATCAGACGATTGAAACATCAGTACTACTAACTAAAGTTGAAGAATTGTTTGAAGATCATGTACAGCCTCTAATCCATAAGTTTAGAAAATGGGGATGCGATGCATCACCTACATTCAAATACTGGGATATGTTTCTGGTGGCGGTTCAAATTATGTTGTCAAATGTACGAGCAGAACGGGAGGGTGATTGTTCGGCACATCTGATGTCTTCATCAAAAATGTTGCCCTATTTCTTCATTACTAACCGTACAAATTACTCTAGATGGATGCCTGTATATATACTTGATATGCTCGAACTTCCAGTCGAGGTAAAATCAGCTTTTGAAAAAGGCGAGTTTTCCATTAGACAAACATCCGGCAGTTTCAATGGTATTTGGAGCGATATGGGCACTGAAAAAACCATCATAAAAGATTCGAAGGGCTCAGGTGGTATCGTAGGTATAACGAATCAGAAATCTGCCCTTGTTAGATGGACACTCACTAGACATTTCCTAGCATCATTTAGTAGTGCAATGAACGACAGGGCATGTATTACAAGCACCAGCAATACCTCACATGAAGAAATGAAGCAAACAGCTTTGAAGCGAGATGAGGAACAAGTCCGAGCAATTGTAAACCATTTGAACGAAACCATGACTGACCCCTTTGATATAGAGTCCCACCCTCCTTGTCTCATGAATATTTCTACAGACATGCATGCTACCAGAGAGGTACAGGATTATTTGCTGTCTGCTGTGCAAAAAAAGGTGAAAAAAAGTGCAGAAACTTTGTTAACAGTGCTCTCTCTGTAGGACAGTCTGTGAGTTTTTATAGCCCTATCTCAAAATCAAAATTGAAAACATTTGAACACATGAATGCTAAAACATCCCTGAAATGCAAATCTGGTGAAATCATAACCGGTCATATCAATCCAGAAATTGTTTTCAGACGTGCTCTGGTTTTGGCTAATAGCAGAGATGATGTCACGATTGACAATATTCTTTCACATCCTCTAGGGCCTATCCCGGTGTCAATGTTCCATGAAGATGGTACAATGAGGAAATCTTGTAAATCAGATCTAGTGAAGCAGTTCGAAAATGAAGTTTCCCCAGTTCTTTCGTTGCGGATTTTGACCCTTCGTTGACAACTTACATCAGAGATGGCATGGCACTAGTTCAGTGCATGGATGCAAAGAAGCATAGCACCTTTGGAGACCTTGCTACCGACTACTGCAGACAGTTGACATCATGCTTTGCAAAAGCACATACAGTAGCAGATGTATTTGACCGGTATGACGTAAAAAACTCCATCAAGTCGGCTGAAAGAGAGCGTCGTACCAAAGTGACTGCCCATACAAAGGTGTTCCAAGTCATAGAAGGCAGGCATATTCCTGACTGGAAGAAATTTCTATCAGTCAAAGAAAACAAGCAGGCACTCATAAACTTTGTTGGTGACTTCATTGTCAAATTCAATCAAAGTAACCCATTAGTGCCCCCTGGAAATTTGTATTACATTGCCGGTTCATTTGGAAATCCGGAAATTGTGAAAGTTGTTTCAGACCAGGAAGTCTTTGATTGTCCTGACTTGTACAGCACTCAAGAAGAGGCGGACACCCGTATGATCCTCCAGGCTTTACATACTGACAAAAGGCTCAAAGAATTGGGAAAGCAAGGCAGGATCATTATCAAAACCTCTGATACAGATGTGATTGTTCTCTGTGTTTATTTTTATAAGCAGATGACAAACACCAGTGAACTGTGGGTCCAAATGGGAAACGTTAGTAGTGTTAAGGACGGTCGTAGGTTTTTACCTATTCATGAACTATGTTCTTCTCTCTCAGAAATCACATGTAGAGTTCTTCCTGCCGCACATGCTCTCTCTGGGTGTGACACTACCTCTTCCTTCTTTGGAATTGGCAAAAAGTCAGTGTACAAAATACTGAAAGATGCAGCACCAGATTTCCATAATTTAGACAATTTGGGAGATCCCGACAAAGATGTTGCTATTTCATGCTCTTCACGGTTTGTAGCTAGGCTTTATGATCAGAAGAAGTCTTTTGTATCCTCTCATCATAACATTAACAAACTTCGAGTAAAACTTGCTACAAGTTGGGATGCAAGTCTTGTTAGATTACCACCGTCAGAAGCGGCGCTTCGTCAGCATATTCTTCGTGCCTCATTACAGACCAAAGTTTGGCATGCTTCCTGTCTGGCAAAACCACCTCTGCCTTCACCAATGGAATACGGATGGCGAACTGTCAAGGATTCTTTGCATCCAGTCTACTTTGAAGGAAACATGTCAGCAGAATTTCTCCATGATCTAGTGTGTTCATGCAAGGGGAAATCGCAATGTAAAAAGTCCTGTGTTTGTGCAGAGCAGAACCTTGCATGTACTGACTTATGTTCTTGCCAAGGATCAGAATCCTGTAAAAACGTCCATTCATATACCCTTGCAGAAGACGTTTAATGTGTTAACAACATAATCATGTACCCTTTTTTGACGAGCTGTTTCATTGTTCTGCAAAGATCTTGTTTCGCTGAAGTCTTGTGTAGAACAGCTCCAATTGCCACATGAAAAGAGGCATTTCCAGTCACTCAGAATGCCTTGTACAGTTGTTTTGGCTTATTTTTTTACTGATTTATATTCTGTTGATGCATTTTGTTGCATACAAGAAGTTGTGTTTTTACTTTTAACCCACATATAAGTATGTTTTGTATGAGTTAATGTTGCCAATAGGACATGTACCAACACAAATCTATGTGAACAAAACTTATATTCCTCATTATAATTTGGCTATTATTTATATTTATTTTGTAGAATACATATTTTTCTATATTTTCTTTACGTTTGGATAAGTTTTAATGGCTTTATTATCGACAGCTTGGAAAATTACCAGGTTTTTAAGCGAAAACCCTCCCCCTTTTTGTGAAAACACATAAATTTGCACAGAACCTAACCTGAACAATTATTTTTTGATGACATCCGACGTTTTCGATAGAAAATTGAATAAGGAAAACCAAATATGCAATTTTTCGTCGGGATTTTAATTGAAATTTGGTATTCAATGAATTTTTGTGTGAAAAATGTTTTTTGACCTTTGACCTTGATTTCTGAAAAACTGCACCATATTTTCTTTTGACGACCAAATTATTTTGAAAGTACGAACATTGCCGAGTCGAATGAAATATAACACAGCGTATAGTATTCATGACGATTAAATTTTGGAAATGATGCCTCTAGTCACCGGGCTATACCTAATTACACAAAGTATGTTCACAAGTTGAGGTTGTAGAGTTTTTCGTATAGTGTTTTTATCGCTTAAAGGCGAAACTTGACTTTAGCAGATACGTGGCGTGCTGTGGGCATGTCACAGGAAGGTTTTAGCAATAGAAGGGCGACGGACCAAATGGGGATTCACCATTCTGTAGTTGATCGTCTTATGCAGTGTTTGCAAGCGACTGGAATGATTGATGAACCTAGAGAGGATAGACTAATAATATAACCCGGGTGCCAGGAGAAATCATTTTGCGACATCAGCTCTTATTCGAGATGAATTCAATTTTGGGGGTCATGTATCTGTAAGGAATGTAAACAGACGACCCCATGAACAGCGCCTGTGCGAAAGGCGTCCAATAAAATGGCCGCAACTGTAACTATGTCATCGGCGGGGCTCGATGGAATTGATCACATGGCCATCTCCGTTGGAATATTCGTAATTGGAAACGAGTCAATTGATCAGACGAAAGTCGATTTTTATTGTTCCCCGTGGATGGCCTCATTCGAGTTTTGCGGTATAGAAACACTGCATTTCATGGCGGTAACGTGATGTGGACAACAACGTTCCGTGGCGGCGGTGTATTTCTTTTAATTGTAAGTTGGACTTACATGTTTTAAAATGTAACCCCCATGGCGTTACATACCGCTACAAAGTGCTCAACGCACACATTCTACCCCATTTTCATAATCGTCCATCGATCTTTATGGAAAATAACGCCAGACCGCCCAGAGCTCGCATTGCAAGATAATTCAGAAAGAAAAAGGCGATTGTAGCATGTCAGTAGCCTGCCATATCTCTTGATATGAACACAATCGAGTGTGAATGCGGGTGCTTTGGTGTAAACGTGGTGGTTATACTCGCTACTGAGTAAATGTGCGCGATAAGACTTCTCCATGCATTCATTCAAAAGTTCTTAAAACATAATTACTTTTTTAAAGTTTTAAAATATCCGTGTTACCTCCCTTTTTCCACTTGTAATAACCAACAATTTGATGGACTCAAATAGTAGCCCGTAATCTAATACATTATGAAATATTTTCAAAAAGGTATTTCAGGTTCAACTTCTTTCATCTTTAAAAAAAAAGAGGAAAAAAAACCAACTTTGAAAAACTTTGAAAAACATACTGGATGGCTCTTAACTTTTGTTGAAGTGTATATATAACAACAATTTATTACAAGATTTACCTCAGCGTAACCAAATATACCATAGTTTCACAGTAGTTTTGTAAACAAATATACGATAGTTTCACAGCAATTTCTTACGAGACTTCAGCAGTTTTATATCAATGAGTGGTCATGTGTTTGTGTGTTAGTGGCATCGATTTTGTCTCTTTCTACGTTTTTGATAGTTGACTTTGGAATTGTTCCTACGGTGTGGTATTTTTTATTTTCATTTCATTTCAGTACCAGGGCAATTTCATACAAAATTTCCCATAGTTTTACTGCAATTTCTGAAATGACTAACATCAATTTGTTGCAGCTATTTTCAGATAATTTGGCAGTTGTTTTGGACTTTTTGATATTACAAGATAAAAACAAATATACGTACATTGTCGTTAAATATAAAATTAATTTGCGCTTGCTGCGAAGCAGTGTAGAAAAGCTCGCTTTTCTACCTATTTCTAAAGCTCGTACAAATAAATTCTATATTTTCCGACAATGGACGTATTTTTTATATATTCACGCTTGATTGATATACATGCATAAATCTATAAGTGTCTTGTACAGTAAAACCTGTCTTAAGCCAACAAAGATATCACAGATCCAGTTATAAGACCATGATACCGGGAGTTGGCTATTTCATACAATGCATGAATACAGTAATATTTGTACAAACCGGAAACCAATGTTATTGCCTGGTATAGACAAGTGTTTGTATTACACTGACATAAGGATTAAAATGCTTGTTCGATTTAGACACGATTCTGGTTTATTAAAGGTTCGGTGTACATAGTTTCTCTATATTTATATATTTGCTAAATTTTGTCTTATCATTTTGGTGTACACTATTCCATATTACGTCTGTCTTTTTTGAAACCGTAGCTGTGGATAAACAATGATTTAATCACGTGCTATAAATTCAGGTTCATTGTAAAAGTAAATTAATTGATGAACAAAGCTTTAGAGAACAACGGAGGGAAAATCTGGAGATAGATGCATCGGTAACATTGGGCAGAAGACACAGAAGGAAAAACAAAACAAAAAAGACCACACAACGCCAAAAGCTAAAAACATGAGCAACGCTGATACCACCAATAAAATCGTCGGTGTACCAATGTGCATTCAATTGTTAATTCCAAAATAGCAAATGAAATACCATTCTATGTTTTTAAAAGAAGAAATTATACAAGCTTAAACTTTGTTATGCTATTTTAATAGGATTTGGATCAGGGCTTGCAGTAGCTAAGATTGGACCCAGGAAGGTAGGAGTTGTCGGTGGTTGTCTCTCAGCACTAGGATTATGTCTGTCATTTCTGACTACAGACATACCATATCTTGTTATAACTATAGGAGTTATTACAGGTACATGTATTTAATATTTGTATTCTGTATTTTCTTTCTTATGATTAACCTCTGCGAAAAAACAAATAAGACAACATAAAGTCCAATAAAATTAGTGTAAATGATGTCGTGTATCTACTGCCTCGTACAGGCGCAATTCTTCCGAACTATAAATAGATATAATGGGGAAAATATGATACTGAATAACCATTCCATAAAGTTATTCTTGTCATACCTGAGCAAATTGACTTAATATTGATTGATTGCTGTTTAACGTCAAGTACGTAAATGACCAATATTTAAAAAGTACATTGTCACATTACGGTTATGTTGAATATATATAAAGCCCTCTAACAAACAAAGAGGAAAACGATACGATCTTTATTGAAATCGTATACAAATGTATCAACCGTCTAACTAGACATTTATAAACGTTACATCATTAAAGGTTTGTGGTTTCGTATGACATGTTTCCGGGTGAAACTTTACACAACAAGGGAGATAAAGTACGATCTATTTCATACACAAAGATTCAGTAAGAACTATATAAGAGCTGTACAAATTTATGTAATATGTTTGTAAACCTTGTTCCTCCTGAACTTGAAAATGAGCCAAATAGCATATGCACAGATATTACGGGTATTAGCTAAAATCAAGACTTTCGTGTTTCATCGTACTAAATTTCGTTGCGCGTTTAATGCGTCCCATTAAGATGCAAATTAAGAAATCAAAAACGTCGTTTTATATGTATCCCATTTACCGGCTTTACACAGCCCTTTTAGCCCGACGTGGACCTTGATTTTTTTCTCCATCGTCATATGTAGTGTTTTGTGTGTTCTATGAGTTGAGGTGATAAATGGTTGTTCGTTTTGTTGATATTGGTGAACTTGTTGACCATCATTGTTTAAACATTCATTTCATAAGTGTACATCTCATGCATTTTTAATAGACCCGTTATGAATGTCTACTCTATATCGTTTCATTGAAGATATTATTCCGAGGCATTGTAATATATGTGCAATGTAACAAGGAAACAATTTATTTAGAGTGATCACAAAGAATATGTCTGCATTTACATGTTTTATATTTTGTTATTTCTGCAGGTCAAGGATTTGCGTTAATTTTGAACAGTAGCTTTACTAGCCTATCTCAGCACTTTGAAGGCAAGGCAATCATGATGGCTCTATCCTTTGCATCACTTGGTACTGGCGTTGGTGCTATGTGCATTCCATTATTGCTCCAGTTTTGCATTGACAATTTCGGATGGCGAGGATCTATTCTTATTATGGGAGGACTTGCTCTAAATTTACCGGTTTGCGGCATGACGTATGCAGAAGTTAAATCACGCAAGTCGGGTACACCGTCAACACAGAAATCACTTATTAACATTACGGAATGTTTGAAAGTTTTAATGACCAATGGGTTGTTTGTTTGGTTTGTAGTAGCAATGGCTATGGTAACATCTGTGTTGAATATAGTTTCTATATTTCTGATTGACTATTTACAGTCACGTGGAATGACTCGAGAAGAGGCCGTTAATGTATACTTCATCATGACCATAACGGCCGCTGTATTTAGATTAGTACCTGGCATCTTAAAACAAATACCTGGAATAAGTGTCACCGTATTTCCGGTAATGTTTGCCTCTATAGGGTGTGTCGCACTTGCTCTCTTGCCTCTCTTCAAAACTCGACTTACGCTGATCTTTGTAGCATGTGTATATGGGTGCTCTCTTGGTGGTGTTGTTACTGTCAACAGTATTGTTGTGTTAAAGCTTATTAATCGTGAGCATTATTCTACAGCGATTGGAATCAACGGAGCACTGTCGGGTTTATCGAGCATAGCAGCAGGTCCTATTGCAGGCGAGTTAATATGCATATTATACCTTCTCTAAAAAATACATTCATTTTCGAAAGATTCAGCTGGATACTGAATGTGCAAAATGTCTTAATCTTGTCTCTATTTGGGTAATAGGTAGGTAAATGTAACTGTCACGTGAAGAGTTTGAAGATACCAAATAAAGGTAATAACAAAATTACCGAACTCCGAACAATCTTACAAAGGGAAAGTCAAAACTCATAAGTATATAGACAGACAAAATCAGTCAACAACCGGAAATTGAAAACCGTAATGACCCTGACTTGGTACAGGCATTTCTAGAATGGTGGGTTGAATCAGATTTTAAAGCGCCAAACCTCCCGCTTTCATTACGGCTCAAAGTTTCCGGCTGTCACTATAACAGTATTTATAGCAATACTTGAACAAAACAGGTAAAACAGTTGTCAAAACAGCACCAACCTCAGTGAAGTAAATAATCAGAGGTCGTCAATAGAAGAAAGACATACAATGCAATGGACAAAAGGATAGACAATGATTTACAATACATTACAAAGAAACCTAAAAATCGAGCAACTTGAACCCCATTAAAACAGAGGTGAACTCAGCTTCTGCGGAAGGTTAAGCACGTTCTGCTACAACAAAAGCACCCGTCCTGTTCCCAATGTCTATGGTATAGTGGAGCTTCTTGGAACAATAATCATGCAAATGGCGATACAAGCATGAACTTTTGCACAGATGACCGTTTTAGTGTGCTATATCAGAATGTATGCCTGGCCACACAAAATATGTTTATCAAGGTGGCCATCTTGAATTTCAAAATGGCGTCATTTTAATAAGGGTCTCTGGCGAAATCGACACTATCTGGTGTGATAATTTTAGTTGTAATGGATTCTATCATTTTCATGTTATTAAATCAATGTTAATAATACCAGAAAGTGTATTGTAATATTCATGGCATATTTAATGCTAATAAGATAGGAACATGTTGAAAATTAATTTAAAAAAAATTTATATTATTTTAAGTTTTATTGAAGAGTTCTTATGTCAACAACAGTTTTTCTTTTACAATATGTTAGCGCAAACTATCAAAAAGAATATCCATATGCCATATGACGTGCTTAGAATCATTTTTGGAGTCACAATCTACTAAAAATGGAAAATTTTGGTATTTTTGATTTTATCCAGATTTTCTCTTCTTTTCTTTTTAGAATGAAACTGCCTCTGATTATATGAAATTTGCAGGTGTCATCAAAAAGAACAATATATCAGCTAACGTATGACCACATGAGTTTTAATATTTCATCAGACAAATCCTGTCAAAAATCGAAAATATTACCCCTATCAATACTAATTTGAGCAAATTCTACGGACATTTGAAAAATTTACACTCTAAACCCTCCAACAGTACATTATTTCGGTATAACTTGGTTGTCACTAGATACAATGGACATAATTTACATAATCTTGCTTATTGAAAGCCAATTTTGTAGTCACAATCTAATAAAAATTGACAATTTCGGATTTTCAGATTTTTTAGTTTTTCTTTAAATTTGTCTTTATTATCGTTCTGAACTTTGAGTTACTATGCTAACACAAAATATATTGGTCTTGTCAAACAGACCAATGTTGTAGCTTTCGAATGAAAACCAAATATTGAACATTTCCTGTAGAACAAGTCCCTTCAATTCACAAATCATGAAGCTAAACCATGTGTCACTATAATTTAGCAGTTGCATGAGCACAGCGCTGTGCAAGACAATCCAGCATTGTAACACTTGTATCTACCGGAACAACTTCCTTTCATGCAACCACATTTCAACAGATCCTGGCAAGACGCTGCAATCGCCGGAAGTTATTGTCCAGTTTGGTGTCCAATAATTCTTCTGTTCCAATCCCCCCCCCCCCATCCAGTCTTCTGGGCTAGGTAAGTCTTCAAAGACTGGTTCCAAACATGTCCACCTTGATAGGCTGCCCTTTTTGTATGTTCGAGCAACGCCGCCCTGGTTGGCGTTGCTTCCGGGCAAACATTTCAAAACGTGCTTTGTTCACGGCAAACGTTGTCGTAGTCCTGTCGTACATGATGACTACAAAAGCTTCAATAAATTCCATGTCCTGGTCATCGATGACAGCAGGTGTTTGACTCAAACGAACAAACATCTGTCGCATCATCAAAGATTTCCCATACCTACCATGATGTTCGCTTACCTTTTCCATGAAAGGTTGATACTGTGTCACAACCAGTAAACGCATGGAAAAAATGGTAAACCTAATGCCCGTGGGCCAAGTGCATTTGATATCTCATGAATCGGTATCCATCTGAGATCTTTGCCTTCACCAAACGCTATCCACAATTTATCTATCTCAAGTTTCGCGAACATAGAAATAGCTAAAACAACAACATCTGTGTCAGTACTGACAACTAAAGATGTTTTCAATACCTTAATAGCCGCGTGTTTTAAATGAACAAATAGCCTTGTATCGGCCTCATCGTGATTGCAAGGACAAAGACCTGATAGATCAATATTGTTATTGCAAAGAACGTGTTCTCCCTGTGTAACACAAACCGATTTAGATGGATTTAAAGATGCAATCCGTTCTGCAAGGAAGGAAAACAATTCTGTTTTGTTCTCGCTTACGCGCTGAAAATTGTTCCAGGACTTCGGTGTCATGCCTGAACCAACAACCTTCCGTCGGATCCCTGTTCCTCGTTCCTTCCTTGTTTGTGATTTTAAACTATTCTCAAGGTAAGCATCAAATATGATGTCAACCCTCGAACATTTATTTGCCTGGCTCTTGATATATGGCAGGATGACATCATTCGCATAAGCCTCGAACGTAATCGGTTTATGTGGCGGCCTGAAATTCACCATGACAGCTCCATCAATAAAAATGCTCTCTTCCTGAGGTTTCTCTGACTGGAGGATCTCAACTAACTGGGATTTTATACCAATAATAATTTTAACTCCCTGAGACAATGATGGTGGCGTACTTTAATTTTCGTGGCTAAAAAATTCCTCCAAAGTCAAGCTGTCTACTTTGACATGAAATAAAGAGTCTTGAAAACAGGCTGCAATCGTCCTTTGCAATATCCAGTTTACTTTTTGTTCCACTTACACGTGTATTACTATTCCGACTGAAAAGAGGACCATTGTTCTTTTTAATTGGGTCATAAAAACCTGTCATGTTGGTAAGTCCGGATTTGAGGTTGTCGTATTGTCCTGATCCTGTTTCCAATTGGTTAGCAATTTTACCAACTTCGGATTTGACGACCTCTTTTGAATCCAGTTTATCAATATCAGTGGATTCCTCCTGATTAGGGTTTCCATAATCAATAAAAACCTGCCTGAGTCTTTGTATCTTATTCCAGAAATCTTTTTGGGCTGTGGAAGAATCTTCATGATGGTTTTCACTGTTACTATCGCGGCCTAATCCGATTGATGATTCAAATTCACCTACTAATCTGCTTATTTCTTCTCAATGCAGCCGATTCTTCTGTCAGACCTATTTCTCCGCCGTCACCTTTTACTACTGCATTGTTTTGCTCATGGGTCTGAGCAATTGTCATGTTCGAAAACATTCTTGTAGACTTTCGAATTGTAGAGTTACCCTTCGCAAATTCTCTATATATACTAGGATGCTTTGATTCTAGAGATATCATATAACGAAGATGAATTGGTAACCATCTGGAATAATTTACATGATCAAGTCCAAAAAAGTATGGAATAAGAGACGATAATGTTTCTTTGTACAGCGCAGTCTGATTCTTGTAATGAACGTATGAACGATAACACCAGTATTTCAAAATTCATGATAGAATACCAAAATTCAAAATGTGTTTTTATTAATTTTCTGCTCGCTGCACCATGCAAGAAATGTATCAACGTCTATGGATTCATCAACATTTTCAATATGACAACTTTCAAATGCAGACATTAGTAAATCAAATAAAACACAAACGGTGACTTGGTGAGCTTGTCTGGTTTTGTTAGTGTTTGAACAAGACCAAAAAGACTGAGCTGTTCCAGATGTCGAAATATCAACATCTGACAGAGCAGTTGTCCAACCGCAATCACACAATAGATCGCCCAGAAGTTTGAAGCAAGCCATTTCAATATGAAGACCACCAAACATAACAACATACTTTCCCTCTCCATACTCAGTATCCCATTCACACTGAATTTGATTAGCGAGCACAAATAGTGGCTGGTCAGCTGTAATTAATGGTGTTTGATCTGGGTTCAGAAATTTTACTACATCTCTGTCTTTTTCCATAGAATGTTTGATGGTTGCAACAGAATGGGCATGCAAGAGTGGTAGTAAGCATGTTAAACTATCTTCGACCTCTGGACCCCTTTTCTGAGACGAATGGTGCGATAACCATAAAATATTGTTCGAACTCAAATCCTGGTCAGTTAACCTTACTGTATTCAGCCATTCATATTCACACTTTAAGCTTTCGGTAAGGTTTGCATGATTTTGAATGCCAACAAACTGAATCGTGCTTCCAGGAGGGACCTGTTTACTCTACAGATAAGCTGGTTTCATATTGGTGTATTCATCTAGAAGCTAGGGATTTGCTTAGTTGTTAGTTTATCAGTTTTAAATATCATAGCATCGCGCTCAACACCATCATTTTCGTCAGTAGGATGTTGAAAGATTAATATACCTGTCCCATGAAAAGAAGATTTTGATGTTGTAGAACTTGGATTGTGATAAATACTGGAAAAGAATATCAATGAGCTGCTTTTTTCTAGCTTCGGCATAAATGAGCAACCCCAGATAAACACAAAGTGGAGTCTCACGCCCAAGAGAATGTCGCTGTTGCACTGTCCTTTTGGTGATATTTGGATGGTAGCTACACATTAACAATTGTGCAATGGTCAAGCCAGACTTGCATCTATCATTTTCTAACTGGGACTTTATATCGGGACCATGTTCAATCATTTTCACAAGGTGAAGCGAAGACGATGGTATGCTTGATTGGATTTCGTCCGCTGAAAATGATCCCATGAACTTTGATTTATGCTTCTGCAAGACTTTTCTTAATAGTTCAGCTGTCTTAGCCATGCGAATAGTATCACTATAGTCACATGCTAACGCAATTATCGGCCCGATATCTTTTTCAAATATTAAAAGCAAATCTCTGCCTTTAGTATGCGCTTTCAAACCAGGCATTTTATTAAGTAATTTTTCTTTCAGACGGGTAGTATGAACTACCAAAGACTTCAAACCAAGTTGCGAAAGTCTTTCTTGATACATGGATACCAGATCTGCAAGACGAAAAACCACTGATTCCTTAGAATTCCTGTGTCTCAAAAATATATGACACTAATTCGGCTAGAGCAATATCATTCAGTGAGGCATCCTTAATATTACTTTCACCTTCTTGCCTCATAGCCGCTCTCTCTCTATTGTTAAGTGCCGCCAGACAAGCTGGATGGTATATGAACTCTTGTGCAATAACGTCTCCAGCGCTTGATTTTACTAGCAACTGTTCATCTTGGAGAGTTGCAGCACAATCTCGTAACTTTTGATAAAGTTTCATAGTCATTGCCTCCCTGAAATCAGACATTGGGGAATGTTTATCACACAGAGAACATTGACACATGTCAACACGAGTACTTGTTGAGCTTTCTGGAAGGTCCATACTTAGAAGAATTTTGATATTCTTCTAAGCTTGTTGCGGGAACTTGTGACTTTACACGTTTTTGTACTCGTAAAAGTTTGGTGTTATTAAATTTTATTCGGCAACTGTTGTGGTATTTGGCATTGTTGCCAATCAGAGTTGCATCAATTCCTGTATCGTCATCTAAGCATCGAATATCCATTGGAATAGGCAACGCATTGACTTCATTGAATAATGGAATATGTTTTGCTAACATCTGGTATCCTTCTGCAGATGATATCAAAGATTCAATAGTGTCTCCCTGATACAAACAACATTTAAACCAATCAGTGTCACAACTACCTGTTAAGACAGATGAAAGACGAATTATTTTCGCAATTTTGAAATAACAAATTAATATAAATCAAATTCAACACAACACAATTCCTTAAAAATGAGATTTCAATACAGAACTCTACCACAAATAATAAGACTCAAAACAAATAGATATCAGGCCGAAGGATTATCCTTTTACCGCCTATAACTGCACTTTATTATATGGGATTCGACTGAATTCAGCATCATGATCGAATACCTACGTTCAGCCCGATCTTTCATCCAGTATGATTTAACTCCAGTGCGATCTATACACCATCCGGAGGAACTTTGAACAAAAGCTGATACTGAACCCCATGCCAAGATTATCGGCAGTGTGCCCTGGTAGTTCAAAATAAATCACTCTTTTCATATTTTTTTCTGTTATAAAGGTTGGTTTTAGTCAAATAATAAAAAATAGTGAAATAAATGTAGCCGAATAATATATTTAATGCAACAAAAATATAATTTACATTAGTATATATGCAATATGCACATACATAACATGTGGATTGCGAATTTCGTCTGCAAGAGACAGTCTTCTTGTAATTTGGCCGCCATCTTGAAAAATGGCCGACTTCCGGGTGGCCAGGCACTGATATTGTTTCTATGTGAACTAAACAACATATGTGCAAAGTTTGGTGCTTGTATCACAAAGTGTACGATTTGCTAAATTTCGGTGTTATGTCCACTAAAATATAAATTGAGGACCTCAACAAAAAATATTTAACGACCAACTAGACATCGAGATAAAATAAACTGTAAAACGTCAAGTCCACCTGACTTACACTTACTGAGAAAGACTGAGGACAGTTTGGTAGACTTACCTATACCATGTGTGACCCTTTAAAATGCAGTTAAATAACCGAGAAATCAAAACTGATTACCGCTATGCTTTAAACTACAGGTCCATCTGATAGATTAACCTGTTTTAAAAGAAAACATAGATATCTAATTTAATGCACACGAAACCTTTCTGGGATAACCTGCAACGGGTACGCTTATAGTCAAAAGATTGAAAACTCAAATAATTTAAGCGTATCTGAGAGCAAAGCGCCTAGATTCAACAATGTCATATCCTTTATCTGAACAAGTTTGATACAAAGAGTATAGCTGTGTATACTGGACTTAACATGGTCTTAATTTCCATTGTTTTTAACGTTTTTTACTAGTCTATGTGTGCTCGTGTTGTTCATGCTATCAAATTACATGTGTTCATGTTTTTAGCTCCATGTTGTGATGTCCACTACGATTTCCGCTTAAAAGCTATGTACGATTCATCTGGACTCCCATTTAATATATAGGGGATACTGGTTTTATTTATGTTATTTATATTTGTATTTGTAAACGACATCACCTTTATAGTGGAAGGGTCGGGCTAACTTCTTTCGTTTTTCTTGAGAAGCCCCTGATTGAAGTCTGTCTCGTACGAATAAAGGAACTAGAAGAGGAGCACAGTTGGTACCCATAGGAATGATGATTGTCTGTAATGAAGACGTCCACTAAACAAAACAATTATGTTTTCAAAAGCTCTATCATCTTGATGATATCAATTTCAGAGAACTTTAGGTAGAAACAGGGTGTTTTGGGTTTTTATTACAAAATTAAATGTATACCATCGAAAGACAATACATTTGTATCTATGTTCGCTATTCTTTTATATGAAACACATTCGGACTAATTGTTTTAATCTGTCTTTTAGCTATGAGTAGGGAATATTTGTGTAGTCAATTTTGTAATGCTATTTGGAGGAGGAGAGGGACCTAGATTGTATGTATTCAAACATATCTTTAGAGTTCTTCAGAATCTACATCTTATTCACACCATCCCTTGAGTAGCTAGTGTCATTTACTCTGAAGCCCTATTTTGACCGCTGATAGATTACAAGTTATAATTTGGAAAGAGGTAACGAAACTTGTGAATCCAGTAGAGTGACGGAAGATCTAGTTCTTCATCTTTGGTTGCATTCCAAAGGAACACAAAACAGACCTAAGATTGTCCAGACTTGTCGCGTATATGCAAGGCTAGATCAGAATTAGTTGAATAGTGAAATTATAATCATATGATGCAGACGCTCGCCTATCTTACGAAGGAACATAACCCGAGTGCAACTCGTCTAAAATGATTATAATTGTTCTTGTGAGCACGCCAACACTATACAGCAGCCTCTAATCACATAAAGAATGGAAATATAAATGAATAATTTTGTACCCACCATTTCATCCAATCTGATTCGTGACCTCATTATGCGAGGGTAACTAACCATATAGAAAATATTATATATGTTTCACAAAAAGTTCATCAACAAAGGACAAAATACAGCAGTTTTCAGCAAACTGCCAGATAGCCAGCTTCAATCTATGTATATTCAAATCATTTTTAATTCTCATAACCTTGTATATTGTATATGAAACAAGTAAAATTTTCCACGTAATGAATACTTTATTTATTTATTTTCAGGTTATTTACGTGATATTACTGGGAATTACAGCCTAACGTTTCATAGTGCTTCAGTGACATTTGGGATTTCGTCAATTATATTTGCTGGAATATTTATCTACAGAATAACGTTCAAAAAGTACAAAAAGGAAACCAAACAGACACCAACGACTTATAATGAATTAGAAATTGTCATTAAAGGGCCCGATTACACACCTGTTTTCGTAGACGGATTTAACTTTGCCTAATTGTTTTATATCAATAAAATAATTTAAGAATATGTTGATTTTTTCTTTATTTGATATTTTCTAATCAAACAATCCTTGAACAATTGTATTTGGGTTTCTTTATTATTTTATTGTGATTACATTTGATTGACATGCTCATAATTGGGCACCATGATTGACTTAAGTAAAGTTGTCTTGTCTTGTATAATTCTTTATTTTATTATTCATAATTACGATGCATTTGGTTGTGGAACTATTTGACAACTCGCAGCCAAAGAGTTGTTCTATCGGTATTGAGTTTAATGATGGGGTTTACCAAAGGTTCTATACTTAGCACATGTGCTGTTCTTAATGTTTATCAACGATAGTGTGACCGATTTGAAATCTTATATTTTATTGCTTGTTGATGATACTAAAACAGTTTGAAGGTACTAAAGGGGTATTCCGATTCCGGAGGACAGACAACGCAATTTCCAAAATGAAAAAGGACAAACAACTATCTACAAAACACTACACAGCAAACTAAATATCGAGTAACACAAATCACACTAAAACCTGGGGGTGAACTCAGGTGTTCCGGAAGGGTAGGCAGTTCCTTCTCCCCTTGTGGCATTCGTCTTACTGAAACATCTGTTTCATATTTGTTCAAAAGACTTGCTCGTTTTCTTCAATCCTTTAAAAACAACAATATATATTACAAGTATATTCAAGGAAACGTCCGAAGTCGTGTCGCCCTCCTCAAGTAATGAATGACGAAACAATGCAACCAATCTAAAAACGTAAAACCTTTTAATTTTCGGACAATGAGATTTGGAATAAGCACAATGATTTATTCCAAAGCTTATAAAAGGTTAATATTTTAGGTTTTGTGACATTTGATGTAGACAGGTCCGCGTTGGAACATATCTTACGTTTATATGTCCATTAATTGAATATGCTGACATGTTATCACTTGTTAACATATTATAACCATTAATTAAATATGCTAACATATTATAATCAGTACAAATAGAATTTGCACGAATTGCTACCGAGGGACAATGTTAACTTCAAGCGAAAATCTATATAAAGTGGCAGTTTGAGATAAAATTGTTCAAATGTATAAGAGTTTCAAGATAGCAAAGGGATAATCAGAATCCATAAATGGAAGAAGGACCGACAACACAATGGTAAAAATATAAGAACAAACAGCAATCTACAATACACTATACAGAAAACTAGGAATCGAGCAACACGAACCCTACTGAAAACCAGGGTGAACTCGGGTGCCCGGGAAGGATAGGTAGTTTCTGCTCCACTAGTGGCACCTGTCCTGTTACTCTAATTAGTTTAAACATATTTATTTGTCATAAACCAGACATAGGGATCAGGCACATATTATAAAATTTAGGTTTCCGTCTCCGTTATTTACATGATATACATACATGGACATAATCTACATTTAACATTATAACCATTGGTGACAGAGATAAAAACAGACTTGTAAACTAAGTACATTTCGAGTACACATTTTCACTATAGAACGTATCTTTTAAAATTTCATATGTTGCAAGGAAAAAAAATGAATGAGATCAAAGAAAAAAAAAGAGAACAAAATAAAGTGAGGGATTGCGCATAGCTATGTCTAGATCATTCCAAAGTTTGCTGGTTGACGGGGAAAATGATTTCTGGTACAGAGTAAAGCGTTATAGAGGTGTGGTATCATTTTGACTACTTCGCAAGTTATAGTTAGTAAATTCAGAGACAAGTGGTGGCATCAGATCAGTCAAATATTCAGGACACTAGCCTTAGGTTATTTTGTAAATTAAAACATGTTTTCGCTGTTCAACAATAGGATTCACCTGTAAACAAAGGCAATTGTATTTATTCAATAGATGATTTGCATTTGCAGTTTTTTAAACTCCAAACGCAATACCAATTGAAACATTGGTAAACGCTACAAAAAATAATGTTTGCTCACTAAAGGAATATTACGAGATAGTTTTGGTTTATGGTGTTCAACGCCATTTTCAACTATATTTCAGTAATATAGTGGCGGTTAGTTTTAATGGTGGAGGAAACCGGAGTACCCAGAGAAAACCACCGACCAGCCGCAAGTGACTGACAAACTTTATCACATAATCACAGGCGCTTGTGTAGAGTCAAAAATATGCTCGCTGGACAATGGCAACCCCCCTAAAAAACCACAAGGCCGGACTCACTCCTACTACCCCTGTCATTTCAGCCGCTTTTTCTCCCGTCAAAATTTCGGTAGGACACAGATAGCCTACTGATTTACGTAGTGAAATGATTTTTCTTCAAGGAAAACCCGTGTTGTATACCTTCCTATCATCTACACCCCCATACTGACAGATAATCTTCGGATTTTATTGAAAAGGACAAATCCATGGCCGCTCAAAAGCGAAAGTAGGTCACGTGACATCTTCCGTCTTTCGGTCGTTCTCGGGTTTTAACATTGCCTTACGAACATATCTGAGAAGTTCATATTTTGGCGCCTTGTAATTTGAATTTGGAATGTTTCTAGTGTTCAGTATTTATATATGATAAAACCAGAGAACGACCTCAAAGGCGGAAGATGTCACGTGACCTACTTTTGCTTTTGAGCGGCTAGTGATTTGTCCTTTTCAATAAAATCGGAAGATTATCTGTCAGTATGGGGGTGTAGATGGTAGGAAGGTATAAAAAACGGCTTTTCCTTATAGAAAAATCATTTATATCTAAAGTACTTTTCGAGATATGGCCATTTTATATATTAGCCTAAAAATAAACCGTGCTTTTGTTTTCAATTGATTTTTCATTCTATTTCTTGGTCTTCAACAATGTAGCATATCGCACTCTCAGATCTACAACTTTCTTATTGTTTGATTTTATAATTTCGTTTATATCTTCTTTATATAATTTCCATGGAAACTTATGATTATATCCGCCTAAGGATAAATGAATTTAAGGAAAGGTTTCAGTCATCAGTTTAAATCAAAATTTCAAATTTCGAACTTTTTGATGAAAAAGTTCCAATATCTTGACCTGTCTCAGTATTTTTTTTAACAACAATATATTTTTATTCAAAATGCTTGTTACATTCTTACTTCTAAAGCCCAAGCTACTTATGAAGTATTTCATATTAATATTTTCTTATATAATTAAAATACTTTCAAATAATATAATATAACTGATGAGGATCAGACTTTAATTAAATATACATATAAATACGCATCTACACCCAGTATTTGTTCATTCATATGATCAGTTATTGTTGTAAACAAAAGTTTTTATATAGATTTTTTATTATCAATATGACAAGAAATATATCTGAAACAAATGTGATTAACTGTTATTGGATGAAATTGTGTAACATGGTAAAAATTCTTTCTTGTTTGGTCTGTTGTGTGAATTGCATCTGCCATGTGCTGCACAAATAAAAGAAGTAACACTACACCGCAACACGAAGTAATATTTTACAGAGGACACCGTTTACATAATGTGTTAATTTACCATATGCTATCATGTGACTTTGACCTTTTACTTCAAGGTCAAGTTATTTGTAATTTGAAAAGAACATATGCTATCTCTTGACATGCTTCTCCGGGTACGCCGGTCTTCTCCACCAATAAAACTGACCGCCACGATATATTGAAATATTGTTGAAAGTGGTGTTAAACACCATAAACCAAATAACATATGCTATTATATGTGACCTTGACCATTTACTTCAAGGTCAAGTTATCTATAATTTGAAAAGAAAATATTCTATTTCTTGACATGCTTTTTTTGGTACTCCGTCTTCTCCACCAATAAAACTGACCGCCACGATATATTGAAATATTGTTGAGTGGCGTTAAACACCATAACCCCAAACCAATCAATATACATAATCATTGATAGTTATTGTATTGTCTAAATATTAAACATGATGAACACATAGTGTTGTCTATTTTTAATTCAGAAAGGCCTTTTTCTTCCCCCCTTTTGGTCTGTACTCATTTTCTTTTTCTTGATTTGTATGGTATATTTCCTTCTTTGGAACGGTTGGTTTAGGGCATGTCAGTTCCTTAGCTTCCTCTGAATAACAGCGTTGTCAGATATGGTCATACAAGTACCACTGTCTTGCAGGATCAAAACCTTTTATGATTGAAACATTTGGAAGGGTTTGTGGTTGTGGAAGTCTAGTTTTGAATTTAAGCAAATTAAATGTGAATTGTTCATATGATACACTTTATTTGCACTTTACTACACCTGGATGCTTAGAATCAATGAAATAGTGATAGTAGTCAGTAATATGTTTCAGTGGCCAAAAGAAATTTTGCAAGTAAGACTTTCACTAATAAAATAGTACTGGGTCTTTCGCATCATTTACAATATGTGGAACATAGTGTCCATTTCTGCTTGACCTGTTTCAGCTACCTGTAATTGCAAAAAAAATATCCTTATCATTTGTTCAATATCTCAAATTTGTCATTCAATATAAGAATGTAAAAATCCTTTTTCTCCGTAGCCATTTCAAGGTGGTATGCCTGAATTATATAAAGCTTCATTAAAATCAATTCAAAGTTATAGAAGACATTGCACTCATATGCGGATCACAAATGTTGTATTTTGTTAGTAAATTAGTTGAATTGTTTCTCCTTTAAAACAAAAAAGCAATTTGATTTTGTGAAGGTAAAATTGTACTTTATTGTGAAGTTTTATCCAAGTCTATTCAAGTATTTATGACGAATCGAATGTATTTCAATACAAAGAAAGACATGTTATTATTTTCTAATAATAAAAAAAGAATCATGACATAGCTGGCATATAATTATTAGTATCTGCCTATTATATTTTCTGGTTATACATTTGTTTTTAAGTGTACAGTAAATTGTGTTTACAAGGAAAATATCAGTACATAAGATTTGTAGAGTTGATTTTGTCTCTCTAACTATAACATTCATCTTCTCTTCACTAGGATGGAGTTATGTCCCCTTTTGGGATAAGTTGTTATTCATTTGCTCCATCAGAAATGTTGAAATAAGTGTGGATTATCTAGTTAAGGAATTTCCAAAATCCGGTGAGAAACTTTATATCGTATATTGGAAACTTTGTTATATAGAAATTTAAAGACAGAAATTTAGAAATATGTTTTAGAACTGAAGTAACTCTCCCCTTTATCATAAATAGACATCAGTTAATTGTGCTCATTGGGACCTTGGCCGAACTTTTACTTTGATTAGCCATGTGCAACGAACTGTGGAGAACTGCGTTACCTGTGATCAAGTTGGACTTGTGATCAAGTTGGACGTAAGTCCAACTTGATCACAGGTAACGCAGTTCTTGTAAGTCCAACTTGATCACAGGTAACGCAGTTCTCCACAGTTCGTTGCACATGGCTAATCAAAGTAAAAGTTCGGCCAAGGTCCCGATATTGTATTCCGTTAATATACTGATTAGCGAGTAACATTTACAATACACATTCAAATATGCCTTTAGGCGAAACTAGGAAACTTTTACAACAAAGTAGGAAAATCGTTGACGAAGCGGACGATAACACCAATATCAGTGTTCTTTTGAATACGATTTTGAAACTTGTCTCAAGTATAGATGTTAGACTGCAAGGTGTCGAAAAGAGCGTAGGAAAGTTCGACGAGATAAAAACTATAATTACCTCACTAAGCAGTCGCTTAGTTTCAGTTGAAAAAAAACATAATAAATTGTCAGGCGAAAATTACAGAAGTCGAAAATAGCGTACAAGGAGTTGGAAACTTATTTGACAACTTGAAAACGGACTGTGATAAAAACAAATCAGAAATAACAAAAGTTGGAAAAAAGTTTGATAGTTGTGAAAAAAACCAAATCTGAAATAGCAAAGGTTTCTGATCAACTCGAAGCGTTGGCAAATCAGGAGAGTTTTAATAACCAGTGTAACTGCCAAGGACACATGAAAACTCTACAAAATTCTATTCTCGATCTCCAATGCCGATCCATGAAAAATAACCTGATATTTACCGGTTTGTATGAAGTAAGAGACGAAAATACAGAAGAACTTTTCAGACATTTTCTATACAAAGAAATTGGAATTGACTTCCGTATTGATTTCGGAAATGTGCATCGGTTTAGTCACAAACCGAGAGGGAAACGACCCATTGTGGCTAGATTCATACACTTCAATGACTTACAGTATGTGTTGAACAACGCTTACCGGCTCCGTAATACACCATATAGTATACGGCAACCATTTCCCCGGGAAATTGAAGACAGGCGTAGGGAACTTTACCCTATTCAGAAAGAGGCAAAACGACAAGGTAAAAGGGTAGCACTAATCCGAGATCGACTGTATATAAAAAATGAATTGTATGTACCAGCTGAGGAAATTGATGAAGCTGGAGACTTTGATACACCGCTGCAACCGCATAATGTCTGGTCAACACCAAGAAACAGTGGAGATAGAAGACCACCAAAACGGCAACGAGTGAGCTCGACGACCCCTGAGCGAGGATAGGGGTGCCAAAGAGAACAATCCCAAATATCTCAAACTCTCTCTTTTGTTGATGAAGACTTTACTGTCATTAATAACAATAGTGTATATAAAAAAGATTGTATTACTTTTGATGATCATACTTCTGTTGATAATACTTTTGTTCATAATTCTTTTGCTGTTAATATTGTTGTTGACAATACCTTTGTTGATAACACTTTTGTTTCTGATCAACAAGTTAACATTTTACTTTCAGATGATTCTATTGACTTATGTAATTACTTTAATGATAGCCAAAATAGTAGATCAAATATATGTAACGGTAGTATTGAATTTATTGATGATCAGTTCTCACCACTTAATTCCAGCTCATGTAGTAGTAGTAATGCAGAAGATAGTCTAAACTGTACCGTTAAAAATGAACGTAACTTAAATGTTCTAAGCTTGAACTGTTGTGGTGTAAAATTACGTTTACAGTATCCAGAATTTTGTGAACTTATTAAAAAAATGATATAGTTTGTTTACAAGAAAAAAAAACTGACGATATTGATAAGATTGATCTCGAAGGGTATACTTTTAAAATGAAAAATAGAAAAAAAATTGGTTACAAAGATCATCTAGAAAATTATATTGAACCTTTAGAGACAGAGTCAAATTATATATTTTGGTTTAAGGTTCATCAAAATTATTTAACTTGAGTGATGACCTCATCTTTGGTATAGTTTATATCCCACCGGAAGGTTCTTCTTACCTTTCCCCAGATGCATTTGACCAAGTCGAAAATGAATATCGTGTTTTATCTCAAAATTACAAATATATCTGTTTGCTTGGGGATTTTAACAGTAGAACTGCAGATGACCCCGATTTTATTGAAATTTTCATTAATGAGCATGAACTAGATTTTACCCAATTTGTAGAAAACGAATTAGCAATTTTAGACACACTAAAAATAGATCGAAAAAGAAAAAAGTATGGATGCTGGTAAAAATAGATCAGGTAATATTTTACTAGAACTTTGTAGAGGTAATAATCTATTTATTGTGAACGGTCGTATCGGTGATGATTATCTAGAAAGTGGAAGGTTAACTTGTAGAAACTCTAGTGTTGTTGACTATTATATTTGTTCGCCATGCTTTTTTGAATATTTTTGTAATTTTAAAGTTGTAGATTTTTCCCGTTTGTATTCTGATGTCCATTCCCCCCCTTGTTGCAACTCTTCAATTTAATGAAAAAGCCGCAGGCCACGATCAATTTCAAAGCTCCGATCACACAATAGATGGGAGAATTAAAAAATGGGACAATAAAAAATGTTTAACCTTTCAGGACAATGTAGATAAAGAAAATTTAAATGGAATTTACAATGAACTCACAAACTCAATAAGTGAAAATATAACTAAAGACAATATAAACGCATCTGTTAAACAACTTTGTGATATCTTTGTTGACAGTGCTCAAACGACCTTCGGCACTTATAAAAATAAACGTAAAAATTTAAACTGAAAACCGAAGGGAGATAAACCCTGGTTTAATTACGAATGTAAATTTGCCAGAAAAAACTATCGGAAACTTAAAAGAAAATTTAAAAAGGAAAGGACGGAAACCCTTAGACAAAAAGTAACGGAGGCTGAAAAGCATTATAAAAATACACTTGATAAGAATAGTAAAAATTACCGGAAAAAAATGAGGAGGGAGTTAAAAAATCTAAAAACATCTGATCCGAAGGAGTATTGGAAAATTTTAAACAGGGGTAGGGAGAAAAAACAACCCGATATTCCTATGGAAGATTTGTTAATATTTTTTTTTTAAATTTAAACACGGCGCCCGATTTGCCAACTCGAGAGGAAGAACATTTAAATCATGAACCTTTGGATAAGATAATGTTAATTTTGAACAGTTAAATGAGGGTATCAATACTTATATTTCACAGGAAGAAATACTTTCTTGTATCAAGAAACTCAAAAACAATAAAGCTAGTGGGGAAGATCACATAATAAACGAATATATTAAATCAACATCGGGCCTGTTCTTGCCAATTTACGAGAAGATATTTAATTTAATTTTTGAAACAGGCTTTTTACCAGATATTTGGCTGATAGGGAGTATGTATTAAACCGATTTTGTTTTATAAGAATAAACCCTTTAGATCCCAAAAACTTCCGTCAAATTACCATTCTTAGTTGTCTTGGCAAACTGTTTACTGCTATTTTAAATGAAAGACTACGGGTGTTTTCAGAAGAGGTTTTTTTGTTAGAGGAAAACCAATTTGGATTTAGGAAATCATACTCGACTACAGACAATATTTTTACATTATTTTCATTTTTCGAAATTTTAAAAAGTAAAAAGAAGAAATTATTTTGTGCGTTTGTCGACTTTGAGAAGGCGTTTGACACTGTCTGGAGAGTAGCACTGTGGTATAAACTTCTATTAAATAATATAAACGGGAAAATGTACAATGTTATTTTAAACATGTATAATGATGTTAAATCTTGTATAAATTATAATAATTGTAAATCAGCTTACTTTTCTTGTGATATAGGAGTGAGACAAGGAGAATATCTGTCGCCTTTTCTGTTTGCATTGTTCTTAAACGATTTACAAAGCTTCTTGGAAAAAGAAAACCTACCAGGTCTTAAAACAATTTCAGAAAAAAATTGAAGAAAATTTATATATTTATTTGAAACTTTTCGTTCTATTGTATGCAGACGATACTGTTATTATGGCTGAATCACGCGAAGATCTACAAGCTCAATTGAATGTTTTTGGAGAATACTGCAAAAAATGGAAATTGAAAGTAAATGCAGAAAAAACTAAAATTTTAATTTTTTCTAGAGGACGACCTCTTGTAGATATACATTTTTCATTAAATGGATCTGAAATAGAAATTGTAAACGAATTTAATTACCTCGGAATACTTTTAAACAGAACTGGAAATTTCAATAAAGCAATCACAAAGCAAGCAGAAAAGGCCAAACAGGCTATGTATGAAGTTTTAAAAAGAGGACGCACTCATATCTGTTGAATGCCAACTTGAACTATTTGATAAAATGGTTAAACCTATACTTCTTTATGGGTCGGAAATTTGGGGATATAGTAAAAATATTGATTGTCTGGAAAAAATACAATTACGATTTTGTAAATTACTATTGAAATTAAAATCATCAACACCAAATTTTATGATTTATGGGGAACTGGGGCGATTTCCTATCGAAATTGATATAAAAATAAGGATGGTGTCATTTTGGGCCAGACTTATCATATAAACTTTTATACACTCTTTCTATTGAAGAAAATGTTCACTTCGTCTGGATTAAATATTTAAAAGAACTTTTCGATGAAACAGACTACTCTAGTATTTGGATAAATCAAGATATTCCAAATTCTAATTGGTTAATTTCGAGTATCGAATTACGCCTGCATGATCAATTTAAACAGGGCTGGTACTCCCTAATTGAACACTCCCCAAAAGCATTGAATTATAGAATATTTAAGGAAAATTTCGAATTTGAAAATTACTTTAGAGTTTTAGAAGACAAGGATATTTATACCCTATGCAAATTCAGAACTACCAATCATAAATTACCTATAGAAACTGGTCGGTGGAATAATATTGACCGTGTCAATAGAATATGTACACAATGTGACAATATAACTATTGGAGATGAATACCATTACATAATGGAATGTGAACATTTTTCAAACTTTAGAAATAGGTTCATTGTTACAAATTTACGAGAAAGACCAAATATTCTTAAATTTAAACAAATCATGAGTGCTTATCAAAAACAAATTTAGAAAAATGATGTAAATTTATACGAAATATAAATAAATCTTTTGTTCTCTAGGCTGTCTCACACCCATGTCTTTGTTGTATATACTGTATATATGTTTATATCTATTCTGTATTTGTTATATGTATATTTATGTCTTCTCTGTACCGTTGTATATGGTTTATGAGAATAAAGATGATTGATTGACTAGTGACGCTGCTTTTAATATAGGGTTTTTCCCTTTTACCCAAATTAAATGAGCTGCAGAATGTTACCTCTGTTATTGTTTCTACATTAGAATTTCACCAATGCATGTTCCAGCTATACATGTATTCTCTGTATATATTAAAATTAGTTACCCTCTGTTGCACATTGATACACATATATTTAGAACACTCATTTGAATGCATATGAATATATTTTACATGCATTTTAGAGTAAGAAAAATCAATAATAGCCGAGTCTCAAAGTGAAAATGGCTCTCATTAAAGTAACTCTTTATTACATCATGTACATACATTTTAATGAAAACATTTCGTAAGTAAAAGAACAAATAATTACCAGATTTCCTTGGTGCTTTGAAGTAGATTGGTCCTACCTTGCTGTGCATGGTGTGGAAAATGAACTTGTGCATAATGCCAGGAATAATGGAGAGTTGTTTCTACTGACATGGGAGGATTACCTGAAAACATTAAACATTATAAATATAATTACACATGCTTATCTTTAAAAACATAAATTATAAGTTTACAATTTAAAAAATATAAACAATAAATCATTTACAGTGTATATACAAAACAAATTATATTCAATGGGATGAAGAACAAAGCCATGTCCAAAATACTTTTACATGCTGGAAAAATAAATTTATGTCTGTGGCATGTACTTTACTCAGAGTGAAACAATACTTAGCCAAATTCAAATGTTTTCTTATCCTTTCAAAATGTATGAAATACATTGAGTAAACATTCAACATTCAATGATGTAGTTAATTTGAAAAAAAGAATATTATCATAACTTGTGTACATGTAGTTCATATAAGTATCAGGTGTAGTGCCTAAAATATAACAATATAATTTAATATTATATCTAACTAGATTTCTGACTGGTCAAAAAACAATTATCAACATTGTCTAAATTGTATAACCTGGCTATCTATGTAGCCACGCCCACTTTTGCCGGGACTACTTTTTCATATATGTGTTGTGTACTTGTTTACTTTGTGTATTACAATAACGATGCTCTTGTGTTTTTGTCAATAAATTTAATCAAAGCGATATTTTTGTTTGTTTTTTAATTAATCACAGAAAAAAGCATGAATAATTATCAATCAATATCTTTAATAAAAAATACTTGTCTAAAGAAAGTGACCGCTACCGTCGTCTGCTTTGTTTACAAATAAACAAAAATGTCAATCTTTGATCTTTGCTTTGATTTTCAACAACCAGATGAGGAAACTTTGGAAGTTCCTATGGAAGTATTTTCAGATGATAACATTTTTGAGGAGGTCATGTCAATTGAACATAATGTTTTGACAGCTTCAACATCTACCACAAATGCAATTCAAGACCTGAACAAAGCACAGGCAGAGGACCACAATGGAAACTTCCAACCTCCAAGATCAGAAAATAAAAAGAGATTTACAATCGTCAGTGAAGAAGAATTAAGAGAGCTGCAAGAGAGAAAACAATCCATATCAACAGAGAAGAACACTAAATGAGGTGTTAAACTATTTCAAGGTGATCTATCATACAAAAAAATGTATCCCACTTTTTTCAGGATTTGAACCTGAATCTCTCATGCGATCGCGAGTGCTTTCCATTAAGTTATCTCGGTCTTGAAATACTGATAGGCTGACAAACAGCAAGACATTACATTATTTCCCTACATATATTTCTCTGCAAATATTAGTTTTACAACATTTTCTCCTATATATAAAGACAAAATAACATCAAGGTTCCTAGCAAAAAAATTGTGTGTTTAACATGTGTTTCCCCCAATTAAAGACTCATCAGTGATGCTCTCAGATTAAACAATTTGAAAACCAAATTAATTTCGACTTCTAAGAGCGTGCATAAAAGTGTCAGAAATATAGTTTATTTGCACAAGCCTTAGAAACAGAAAGAAATGCAAGGTAATACCGAGCGTTTCTTGCTGTTTCGTGGAAATGATATTGTAACGTCACAAATAAAGCTTTATTGGTAGTAGACGAATATAGGAAAAGTTTATTCGTATCTCTTTAGTTGTATAGTACAAGCCATGATTACAGGATAAAATAAATAACAAAAAAAACTAGCAATATTTTACTTTTTTTTCTCAGAATGGAGTGTTGAGGCATATGGTGAGATGACAGATTTTTCAACCATTTCATCAGAAGACTTAGATAAAACAAATGGGAAAATTCTATGCAGAAGCCACACCAAAACCAGTGAAAAAGAGATGTAAGCAGATGGATTTCCAGTGAACAGGCTTCTGAATACAACAAATATTCTTATAAATCTATTCGGTCGGATTTAAACCGTCAATTGCAGGATTTAGGCCGTGATATTGATATTGTCCGTGGCAGAGATTTTCGATCAAACAACAGTATTTTAGATAGAAAATTGAAGAAAAACTTACACGAGGGATTGGCCCGGCCGACAAAACATAAAGATGTTATTCCAGTTTCAGATCTATCAAAAATATCAACATACCTTTATGAGGAAAACAATCCTATTGCGCTCCGCTTTCGTGTTTGGTTTATTCTTTCCATGCAGTTTGTTTCCCGTGGACTGCAACTTAAAATAAATTATTTCGTTCTAAAAACCGATGAAAATGGAAACGAGTATGTAGCACTTGCACATGAAACAAGACAAAAAATTTGGCACGGTGGAATAGATGCGGCCGAAAATCCAAATGTATGCCGTCCCAAGGCGCTGGGGATAAATGTCCAGTCAAATTCTTGTTGTTATTCTGTTCCAAAACCAACCCAGATGCTACTAGTCTCTTTAATCGTTGTTCCAGACTGGCTATCTCATCTCCTACACTGGCATCTGGTACACTGATGTTGGAATCAAGAAATACCAGTTCACACGTTTTATGGCTGATATCTCAAAAACTCAAAACTGGAACATAATTATATAGCTCACTGCCTTCGTGCGACGGCAATACAGGGCATGAATGATGTTGTAATTGAATTACGTCACATTATGCTCACGAGTAAATGAAAGTAACACATGTACAAGTGTTGAACCAATCCCTTCGCAAACACCTGGGTACTTTGCACTGAATTCGTCAAACTTCATGTCCGCCGGCTTGATGTCGAATTCCTCCTTCAATAACTGTGTCTTCAATTTCGGAAAGAACTGAAAATCTGACAATGACACTTGTAAATTCCTTGAATTTGGCACAGTCGATCTCTCACTTGACTTTCCCTCTAAACAAAATGGCGGTTCAATTGATTTCATATATTCCTACGCGTTGGCGCGAAATTTGAATTTTGTACTAATCGTTTAATAAAAAGTTTTATTTTATCAACAGAAATAAATTATAAGTATTATTTTCAATATTTAAACTGGTTAGGGACAGTTTACGCTTAATAAACCGCAAAGCGTAAATTGGCTCTAACCATTTTATATCGCATAAAATTCAATTATTGAGAATAATACTTAAATAACCATAGTATATCTGCCACATGTAATATATTTCTGTACTTTTAAAAATACTGTTTTTATGTTTATTACTTGTGAATTTGATTTTCAAACTGATTTCTCTTTGGCCATATTTTACCACTATTTCAATTTCAAAACCACATATAAATTGACGAACTTAAATTGATTAAATTTCATGTGTATAATATTTAGTCTTGATCAATACTCGTCAGAGCATATGTATTATTTATGGTAGTTGTCCATACATATTAAAAAACATTTCATCATAGAGATGGAGATTTGAGCCAAAAAATAAATTACCTGAATTTTATTTAGATTATCTGGTAGTCCCATTAAGTTCTGGTTACTAGTCATCACATGAGTTCTGTGGTGATCTCTTTGTTCCTTGGCTAGTTGTACATGTTTGTTGTACTCTGGTAGTAAAAGTTCTTTTTCCTCTTTCTAAAGATTTCCATTCTTTGATATTTTGTCTGCAAAGTCTTGACAGTGTTGACATAAATCAGTACAAGGTTTAGATATAACAATATTTGGACATGACTCTTGAAGCTTCTCAAACTAACACTTCTGTAATGCATTTCAGTAGCCAAAGATTCATATTCTTGATGCATGTCAATAGAGCTTTTATCAGAAGGCAATAATAATACTTGGTGGTTTTATAATTGGGAAGTCTTTCTGGGAGAGGCAAAGCATTGTCAGCAACATATTTCAAAAGGAAAGTTTTAATAATCCCTTTCGTGTTTGCATATTGAAGTGCATACTTTGGAAGTTTTCCAGTACTCGCATGAACCCCGTATGAAAGGCCATTCCTGGCTAGTGATCTGGCGATTGACAGCACATTATTTTCTCTAAGTTATGTATAAAACAAAATGTTTTTCTACAAAGCCGCTTTCCTTTAAAATAGAATTCTTGATATGGTCTCTCTCGCTCTTTTATTTTATGCTTTTTAGCTTCTGTGTGACTACCTGAACGCATATGAGTAAATTAAATAGTTCAGCTTTTCCAATCACAGTGTTCTCGGACCTCTACACCTACAGCTGAATCCATGTTAATTATTTTACTGCATGGCTCTCCATAATTTTTTTTACAACCACACATATCTAATTTAAATTGATGCTGCTTTACATATTCCAGTGTCCTCTTCCGATGGCTCGATAAAATCGGATGCAACATCATCTTCGTAGTTGTCGGATTCGAAATTCTCAACAGCAGATTCTTGTTCAGACGGGTTGAAATCAAGCCTATCGACGAAGCACAAGTCGTTAACTGCGTTCAATTCATTTATAAAATCATTGTCATGACATTCTAATATTTCAGGCGGGACATTACAATACAAACACTTCTTTGGCTTTCCTAGCTCATTTTCTCAGATTTGCCGCCATGTATCCAATATCAATAAAAGGGGAACTGTAAAATTACTTCTGTTGAATAATTTCTAAACCGGTTACTATACGACGAAAAATTTCGGGATATCAAAACATAAACTCATCAAATTGATTTAAAAATACTATTTTTTTTTAATTTTTAGACATTTGCATGTAATCAGTACTGTATCATGTGACTTTATTGGTTCATTAATATGCATTTGTCCTGTCAGCAGGTGCTCGTTTTAATTATGTGACGTAGCAAGCTTTACGACGTCACAGTGAAAAATCGAAAGTACCGCATCTGGGCCCTTTTTGTCAGACGCGGTCACATATGTATGTTTTGTAGATCGTTGCTTGACCTATTGTACTTTTTCTTTTGGCAAATGTGTTGTCTGTTCTTCGATATACGGATTCTGATTACCCCTTTGGTATCTTCAAACTCTTATTAAAGCATTCAACGTAGTCTTGAAAAGAAAGTAGCGTTTAAAGGAATCTCTACAACCTTGAGTATGCAATGATACTACGGAGAAACCAGACATTACTGTAAAAATTCCAAGACAGATATAGAATCTAAATGTAGAAGGTGGCAATATGTGAATACAAAAATTCATCAACCATGATTTTTCAAATATGCTTTGGTTTTGTTTGGTCTGGCTTTTTTTTTTTTTTTTTTTTTTCATCATAATATAGTTTATTCAAAATCTCCTGTTTACAATAACCTTAATGGCCCAGGAGTGAACATTAAGGGTCCCTGTTTTACATAAATCTCACTTGTCCAGGGGTAGCAAGTGAAAATAAAAATAAAAAGTCCACTTAAACATATTTCATATTCATTTGTTTTTACATTTCATTATAATATACACAATTGGACGATACAATTATTACCTTGCATTAGCTTTATGTTCATAAATAATAAATACTCATATGTTATTCCGAAAAAGTTCTAATTTGTTTTTATCATTTTCATTAATATGCGAAGTTTGTAATGTGCATTGTAAATGTTTTTTAAAATTATTTTTCCAAGTGTTGAAAATTGTTTGATCTCCAATTCGGGATTGGTTATATTTCACCTTATTACGTATTTTCCATATTTCCCACTTTGAGATAAATATTACGGTATTAAAAATGACGTCTAAATCCTCACCCCCATATAGCCCTAACATTATATTTAATTCCTTGATTTCTATATTAGCTGTTAATCCAGATCTGTTAAATATTGCTTCTATTTCTTTTATAATTTTGTTCACAGAAGGACATTTAAAAAATAGATGCTGCATCGTTTCATCGTTGTCTCTTATTTGGCAGAGATGGCATCTTCCGTTTGACAAAATTTCTCCGAAGGTCTATGAATTCTTGACATGATTTTAAATCATCAGTGTATTCTCGACATTTTTCAATAGGTTTTTCACTTCCTTTTAATTCAACGAGTAGTTGTTTAAAGTCACTAGGAGAAATTTGTCTTTCCGTATCAATCGAAACTTGAGACATTGCTTCAGACATATCAGAGCATACTGACTCAATATCGACATCTTCATCAATGTTCCTAGGATGAAGGGAGTAAATCCCATACACTGTCCATTTTGTCAGAATTTTCTGTTTGCTTAGAAAAAACTGGAACATCTGCTGTTTCATCCTTACCTTTTATTGTATGTAGGAGTATTTATACACTTCTCAACTGTTTTAGTTTTAACAGAGACGTTAGATTCAGTAGACACTGATGGATGATCTGTATCATATTTTGTAGTCACTCTGAGATTCAGAGTTGTTAACGTTGGATGAATGATTGATCGATTGTTGGTGCTTAACGCCACATTAAGCAATATTTCGGTTATATCATGGCGACCAGTTTTAGTGGTAGAAGAAGCCGGAGAGAACCACCGACCATGGACAAGCAACTGTTAAACTCTATCACTTGCGAGTCGAGTGCACCCTTTTTGTAATTTACAAAACGGGCGCGAGCCCACGTCGTATTGGTGATAGGCTTGAAGCCTAACTCATTGAGCCACCCGGGCCCTTTGGATGAATGAGTTTAGGTCTCGGTAGATTTATGAACTTCAACTACTGTTGTAATAGTTGACAAAGAATCATTAGGTGGTACCGCTGACACTGATGTTACTTCTTCAGTCTGAGCGGTCAATTCAGGTTCAGCAGTGGATTCTGGAGTAGACGATGGCGTGGAATTCAAGGAGACAACATTTTCCGTATTGGACCCAGAGTGAGCAGTTTCAGTCTGAATAGCTTCAGCTTCGTAAACTTTTTCACTGTGTTGATTTGTTTTGTGTAAGTCATTAGCGGAAACCGGTTTATTAGTTTTATTCAGAAGACATTTTTTTTTCTAGATATGTCCATGTTGTTTACATTTAAAGTCGTTAACGAAAATACGAAATATTTGTCTCTGAAAAGATATATCGAAAAATGCCGGGATCTGATCTTCAGGTGATTTCATCAAAATTGAAGCCAAATATGGAATTGTTTACTGCATGTTTCAGCAGATCGTCGGCATACCAATGAGTACGAATTGTGCCCCTCTTCTAGCTGATTTATTTGTGTACTCGTATGAATCGGAGTTGCTTCAAAATCTTGTAAAAGATAAGAAGATTCATGAAGCTGGAGCCTTTAATTTCACATACAGGTATATTGATGACGTTTTATCTATCAATAATCCTAGATTTGCAGAATTTCTTCCATTGATATATCATCTAGAGCTGTAAATTAAAGAGACCACAGATACAGCTTTGTCCGCATCATTTGTGGACTTATACCTCGAATTTGACGACAATGGTCAACTCAGTACGAAAAGTTATGATAAACGGGATGACTTCAATTTTAAAATCATAAATTTTCCAAATATGTGCAGCAATATACCAGTTTCTCCTGCATATGGTGTTTACATCACGCAATTGATTCGTTATGCAAGGGCCAGTAGCAATTATTCTGATTTCTTGAAACGTCATCTTTATCTGAGAAACAGGCTACTGGACCAGGGCTATCGCCTTATTCGATCTCTTAAAAAATGTATATTCCGATACCAAGATCTTGTCGAAAAATATTCTGTCTGCAGAGCCCATAATAAACGATCGATTCTCATAAAGTAAATATGGAAAATGTATAAAGATAAGGATTTAGTAATCGTGGTTTAGACATGACGTCATTCAACATCTCATTTGAAATCAAATTGTGTAAGAAGATGATCGTTTAGTTAAACCGTACTGCAGAGACGATAATAAACGATGGATTTTCATAATGTACTGCGTTGACTACTATTATACCTAATTTGTCCCAGTATTGTTAAAAATGCTGTTATAGTGACAACCGAAACCTTTTAACCGTAATGGAAGCGGGAGGTTTGGCGCCGTAAAATCTGATTCAACCCACCATTTCTTTGGAAATGCCTGTACCAAGTCAGAGCCATTGTGGTTTTCCCAGTTTTCCGGTTGTTGACTGATTTTGTCTGTTGACTTATGAGTTTTGCCTTTCCCTTTGGAAGATTGCTCGATGTTCGGTAATTTTGTTATTACGTTTATCGTAAGAAACACTACCTACTCAATTAATGTGTTGGTGCAATATAGATACATGTACCCGAAACAAGACGTGCAACACATTTTAAGACCCTTGTATTTGGTTTATTATGAATTCAGTATTAAAATTAAACACACATTTTACAATGTCATACAATAAGTGTGAATGGGAAACAACTGCATAGTCATGTTTTAGATGTTTAAATGTCTCATTTTTAATGACATTGTCTTTTTATATTTCTTTGGTATACCTACCGACCATTATCGTTTGTTGTTAGAAAAATAACATGCTTACTGTCGGCATAGAGGATAGCCAAATGGTCTTGTTGTGACTTCTGTAGTCTTGTTGTCTTGAAACTCTGTGTAAGACCTTTCCTCTGAACTACAACAGTACCCGTTGCGTTTGTTCCCCTATTCCTCAAATCTTGTAAAAGCTTTGGGGACATAAACCAAGTATCCATTGTGACGGTGATTTTTTCCAAAATTCGGTGCAACTAACTCAATAACTGCTTTATATCTAGGAAAAGTTAAAGTTAAGGACATCGGTTAAAATGATTGAACAGTACGGTACGGTAAATAATCCTTTAAGATAATATCTACATGTGTATAGCTACATCGTTGTAGCATAAAAAAGAAAAAAATATGCAAAATACGTATAGACCATACATTTAAAATATTAAAAAGATGAGATTAAATCTCTCTGTCGTGAACTTTATATTTGTTCCTCGTCTGCATGTTTTCGTTCAAAAGCTTTTGAAAGAAATCAATGCAATTGTGAAATTTTAATATTTTTATGAACTGTCGTTGGACGGATTTCGAAATGAGATCATTTTAAGGATTGATCGCAACTTTTGTTCTGCTCATGAAGAAATAATCTAAATCACGTTGTGCGCATCGCAAACAAATAATTTCGACAAATCCTTATAAATTAATTCAATTAAATCATTTGGTACTCATAAAAATATAATGCTTCAAAATGAAACATCTGAATCAATTCTCCCATCTTGTGCCGCCTGAAAGCAACGCCTCATGATCACGTGATTAATTTCATACGTTTTCAACCATTCAAAATCCGTAAAAATACTCCCAATTAATTTATATAATATGTCATATACATGTACTATAGGAGTAGTATGTATGATCTTTGTTGTAACAATAAAACATGTTTGCCTTCGTTACAAACTTTTGAAAGACTTATCCAAGTCTGGTTGTTATCTCCGGACAAGAATGCGAGTGACTGTTTTGAAAAAGCATTTTTCAATTACCCTTGTCCGTGAGGATGACGTGCAGTATTTCACCTTCCTTTGTACACTGATACTTGGTGAGTGTAGCCAGTTTTGAATTTCTGCCAAAACCAACAATTTGGCACCCCATCTATGAGCTTTTTTATTTCATATATACTGTTTTAAAAAATGGCGCCCTTTGAATCCTACCATTCTCTCATCAACCACAATGTTCCTTGAAAGTCTATAAAAATATATCATTCATTAGAACTGATAGCAATTCAGAACTTGTAAGTACATGTACATGTATAAAGGTCCTAAGAATGAACTCAAAAGATATTGCAAAATAATGATAATCTGTAATATACTCTATCCACTGCATTGCACTGTGTTCGAGACCTTCAGATGACCACTGGACTACTCTATTGTAGTTTTGGAGAAAGGATTTTATCTCTGGTAATAACATCTCTTATATACATCCAGCTAGAATATATCATTGTAATTGACTACTGTTACAGTAGTATTTGTGGGAAAAACATTAATAAATTTCTTGAAACTATAAAGTTGATAAAAACAAACAAGGTTTTCCAAATCTACACGGACGAAAGAATGAAAGATGGATTCAAATTTAAGAAAAAAAAATCCAATAAATATGATAAAGCACCATCCATTATAATGAGGTTTTGGGCTTCATGATAGTTGTAACTGCTAGAAAACCATAATATTAGATTTATTATTTTAAATTTAGCGTAGGAATGTTCATGAATGTATGTTCTCTCTTTCTAAGTATCTAACCTATAATTTTTCTTAAATGCTTCATTGAAGAAATCAACAACCGGGGATATTTTATGTAGAGGATCATATCCTGCTTGTCCTCTTGGGATAGCTGTTTCATTGTCACTGCAATGCAGGTATCTTATGGACTGGAACCTATTTCTAGGCATAACATCTCGAAAGTTTACTGTCTCTGTGATCCCTGATGTTTCCCAGTATGACTCAATGGACGGCTTCTTAACTATGCCCATAGCCATAACTAAACCAAGAAAAGCTCTCATTTCCTGATGATTCACGGGTTTCCACTGTGTCGATATTGCATGCGTTGATCGGTTCTTTCTGTTCTGACACTGGTTTGCATATCTGTTGATTTGTAAAATGGAACAGTGATATAAATGCACAAGGCAAAGGCTCCGCAGTGTGTCAAGCGCGCAATACACCTTTATGAAAATGTTTGATCATTTCACATAGGACAAAGTCCTTATAACGGTAAGCTGTCCGATTTTTCCTTCTATATTGATAGCCACATATCTGTTCACCGGAAGGTTAAAAAATAGATCAATTGATAATTTAGAAACGCAAAAGAAATATATTTCAATGAAAAATTCCCAATTCTTTAATTATTTACTCTATGCAAAATCGAAATAAACTTGAAATAAAATTCTAATAAAAAAAAACTCTTTCTACGAAACTCCCGACGGAAGAGCGGCGTACATACAGTAGGTAAATCGGCTACACAATTCATTCAAAATAAAAGATAATAGCATCACCGGACGCAATTACGAACGAAATAAAAAGTATGTCTCCTAATTGTTCCTTCAAAACATGAATTAAAAATATGCTTTTATAAATAGATATCCCGCGTTTTGGGAGAAAATTATTCAATCGCAGTTGTTGAATGTTGCAGACGACGGGTTTTCATATTTGTAAACAGAAAACGATCGACAATTGCACTTGGAATCTATCGCTAAAATTCATTGAGGTACGCATATTTTGTTATCTTATGCCTGTAATTGGAAAGAATATGATCTCCTGGTTCTATGCATATGTAGAACACATTGAAATTAAAACAAAAACAGTCAATATAATACATTTTCCTTACCTTGATCTATCCCAAAATGTCAAAATCCGTGATGTACCTTATTCATTGAAGAGTCCAAGGAATTCTGAATGCAAACTGGCACACATTTATGGTATGAATAAAGGAAAGGTTTTTATTTCATGTGTATTATATACAAATGGATATGTGAACGTAAATGAATGAATGCTCTTTCAATTTTAACAGTTGTCATTAAATAATTTACACTAGAAAGGTTATTATGATGTCGTTCGAAATTGTGTCCTTATCTAGGTCACAGAGTGACTAGAACGGGGTCATGAAAATCTGTTTAAAACCCGTAACAATGCATTGAATAATATATGAGCTATGATTCAAAAGGAATATTGGTGTTTAATCTGAAATATGAACATGCAATCAGCTTCATCAATTTGGTCAAATTTATTATCAAATGTCAATATCATCGAAATTGTTCGTAATTGCGTCCGATGAGGCTAACTAACGTGTACGAATCATCGTATTATTGAAATTTTAGGACTTCGTCCTTCAAACAGGTTGCCTGTCTCGTATTATTGCAAAAAAGATCTATGAACAGACAAATTGCGAAAATAAATCTTTAAGAGAGTTGCCTTTGTTCAACTTGCAAATATTTTTGTTTCGAATCTGGTTTCAAAAATATACCAAACAATGTCGATCGGTACAATGAAGTTAGAAACTGTTTGTAAAAATCTACCCAAGACGTTGACATTTGAATGGCAATTCATATTCAACACGACATATATATTTGAGCTAATTATTCCGTTTCAAGTTATTTAAAATTTATTCCAATATGTTGAAATGTGTTAATTTGATTGAAATACGATTGTATGCATATCTTTATGCATCATTTTTCCTTGTACTTTGACATAATATAATCTTTGAGACCACTGCGCAGATACCGGAAGTTGAATACGGGGGCAAATACGGATATATGAGGGCATATACGGATATTTACTCCGAGGTCAAAAAACCAACACTGACTTTTACCTATTATTGGACATGCAAAAATGAACATATTGCAACAAAATATGTGATAAATTGCATTATAGTACCAGGAGACAGAAGATCTACATGAACAACAAAATTTAGTGGCAATGACTGCTACATGTTTTCGGCATATTTTTCGGGTTTACATTAGGTTGTACAGTGATTTTTATAATCTTGCTTGCATATTATATTTGATAGTGCTCACCAGTTTGTTTCGTCAACCAAACGATTTATCATGTCTTCATCGTCGGTTGATAAAAATGTTTCAAAATATTCTACGGGCGTATAGTTTGGTTCAAATCCCGTAGGTCCAGTGCTTTCCACGAAACCTTCCACGTTCAACTGGAAAGTTTCTCTGTCTATGACAGAAAACCATGGATTGACATTCCTTCCGGGAGCAGGCTGTATGTCTTCTTCAGCGTCAACATCAGATTCGTTCGTCCCTACATCTGATATTATTTCAGTAATGTCCGACAACTGGTCGAAAACGTCAGAAAGTTCACCCGAACTTTCGTCCATTTTCTTTGATCTCTTATGTACTTTTGACGTAACTTTTAAAGTGACGTCATTATATCTAAGACGCAAGACGGCATACATTGTAGAAAAAACAACAGTTATAAAAAATGTATACAAAGGTATAATGTTATTGATTGTGCCGAAAACCGTTAATAGCTAAAATAATCAATTAAACGACAAATATGTCGTCTGGCAGTCAAACGACAAATATGTCGCTTTGGCAGGCAACCCTCAAACGACAAAAATGTCACCGTGGCACTGAAAGGGTTAAGCAAGTAATTCGTTGTGTCAATCTTATAATGATACATGTCCATTTTTGTAGAAATGGAGATATCAGAGGCCAAAGTTTGGGCAGTTGAATAAAAACATTGGAGATATAACATTATAACACTTCTCAAGTATATTTCGTTATATGGCTTATATAGGGAGAGACACCATTGACAATTAAAGTCACTGATACCCATAAGTCATATTGTCAAAAAAATTGACATGTATCATTATAAGATTGACACGGCGAATTGTCGGTATTTTTGTCATCAATAAACAGAGCCAAGATTGTATCTTTTTCAATTAAAGTTTCAAAATCAAGTTCCTCATTTTTTTCATCTTCTGTTTCACCTATTTGCCGTTCTTTTTGCATAAAATATTTCCTTGATATTCTCGCTTGCGGGTTTATACAATCAGCATATTGTCCTTCAGAACAATGTACACATGTATAATAGGTTAATTCCCGAAGAATAAGCTCCAAGGGTTGATAATTTGGTTTATCGATCTGTTTTGTGGAACTGGTTTGTATCGAGAAAGTTCATCTCTGTGATCTATAAAATAAAGAGAGTAGTAGTCCCACGAACATATTTTATACAAAAAGCATTTACAAAATCAAATGCAAATCATTTTTTTCACACCCACGGAATCTGAAATTATAATCACAAAGTTTGCAAGGTTAAATAACACCATGAATTACTGATTTTTGTGCGATATGTAGAAAATGTATAATTAGGAATCTGATCAAACATAAAACGAATTCAAATCCATGATTAAAGGGTTGGCATTCATGATCACTTTTGTTTTAACCCTTTGACTGCCGAGACCTCTGAACACGCTTTACCTTTGACTGCCACGGATCGGCCCAGATGTTTTTCGTATGAGAAGGGAACGTCACAGTACACGTCATCGGATTGTTCTTCATTGTCGACGTCATGTCATTGTTTCCGAAGGACAGTGCTCCGACATGCTGCATTTGACGTGTTACTTAGGGGGGCGGGGGAGTCTTGAAAGATTTTTTAAAAAAATATTTTGACCTAGACATTGTTATTTTGATCTTGGAGATGGAGTAAAAAAAATTACTCCCTAAGATTAACTCCGACCCACTTTTAGAATACAACAAAAAATGTGAAAAGAAAATTTGATTTGGGCTATATAAAAATAAATGATTTAACCGTGAATATAATGAAAATAAATATTTTGATCCGAAAAAATCTTCCAAGCCCCCCCCCCCTACCCCCCTCGAAATCAAATGGTCGTCCCCTTATTGGATTGCTGACTATCATGGGTAAACGTGACCTTGGATCAACATCAGGACTCTTCTCTTATTGTTCATAATACCTGCATGTATGGCAACACATCTTATTTTTTGTTGTACGTTTTGCTTCTGTAGTTTAGTTTTGTCTTTAGTTTTTATTTTTCTCGGTATATCTATGTTTTCAACTGCTTACTCTAACTGAGCAATTGAGTTCGCCGTCGTTTATCAAAGTTTAGTTTAATAATATTTTATTGTACATAAACAATAGGATTGGACAGCAAGTTATACCAACTTATATGAAGTCCTCTCCTTACAAATTATACACATGAATTAATGACAACAAAACAAAACACAGTGAAGCCCATTATCTCATTTGTCGTAGATTTTCAGTTTAAATGTGTACTTATAGTATGTCATTATGTGTTTTTATCTTCGTCTGTTGATTTCCTTTATGTTTTACGCACTCTTAGATATTCTACTTTTGTTCGTCTCTGTTACTGGTGTGAGACGTTCAACATTACAGGGGCGTAGTAAAATAATTTGTGTTGGTACGGCATGCCAATGATTTTCGTTGTTACGGCTTGCATTGCCGTACCTATTATTTCGGTATTTTTGTGTTTTTGTTTTTGTTTTGGTTATATTTTTATCTTTAGTTTTAGTTTTGCTATAACAATATTTTTTTTCCTTGCTACGCCTCTACATTTCGAATATATATTTCATCTCTTCTTGATATCAAGTAATATACAAAAAAATCATATTCAATCAGAATTTTATTCGTTATTCAGCATTCATGTCTGTGCAAGCAAGCGGCATGGAGTCCCCTCGTACAACGAGCACATGAGGTTCGTGATCTTTTTATATTCCGCTTTCTTGTCTGAGCAGATTACACAATCCCGTTCCTTTCGGCCGTCAAGTTTTTTCACTCTTACTTGTGGATTCACGTTATTACCGGCGTTTCTTTTTGTCAAATAAGTAGACGCTAAGCTTTCTATTACTGATTGTGTGAACTGAAGTCGTGACATAATCGGTTGTGATGTGTTCTGACAATACAGAATATAAGAGTTCAACATGATACGGTGAAATGTGTGATATATTATCTTCTTCCATACTTTGCTGCATTTCCTGTGATCGTTATATGCTACGATCATTTGGTCGCTAAGATCGCCCCCACACATGAATGTATTGTATGCACATATGATCCTAGGTTTACCGTTCAATGTATTAGTAGCGTTATAGAAAGTAGATACCAATGTTACTGGTTTCTGTCTGTTGTGATCGCGGAAACATCAAAACATATTCTGTCCTTGACGTGCGTAAATAGCATCCCCCGCCTGTGGACGTGCATTCTTTATCATTTGTGGCATAGGTCTATTTTTCCTTAAGGTGCCGGTTAAATATGTACGCTCCCACAATAGTTTATTGGCTAAATTTAACGAGGAAAATAAGCTGTCGGCGAAAACATGAAACCCTTTTCCGAGAAGTCGCGTATCCTTCATCAGATTCATAACTACGTTCGTTCCTTGTAGTGTTCCAACAGGGGTAGGATCAAAACGTTTCCCTTGATAAACAGTCATCTGTAAAACGTAGCCTGTGACGGACCTGACCAACATCCATAATTTTACTCCAAATCGTGAGAGTTTTCTTGGAATATATTGCAGCATACTAGTCTTTCCTTTCGTTCCTACAAGAGATTCGTCAACTGACAATTCACGGCGAGGGTTGTAATAATGGAGAAATTTTCTATTCACAAAATCGATTAACGGTTTAAATCTTAAAGATGGCTTGTAAGACGAGTCATTAAGTTTTGGAATTTTCTTCTTGTCTACAAGGTGTAAAAATTTCAAAATATTTTGATATCTGTTCCGCGAAAACATACAACGAAACCAGGGTGTAGACTGAGAGGGATTATGCTTTTTCCAATATTCCTCAATGGAAACTTTACGAATTAAACCCATGTTGTAAAATACGGCAAGGAATCCTTTGAACTCCGCTATCGATAATTTGCCCTCCTTCTTCCACTGCAGTTTCCGTGAAAAACGTCTGGTCTGTCGAATTGTTTCATGACAAAGATCATTTGCATACCTACAAACCCAATTTCAAACGCATTTAAAACGGACTATAAAAGATATGTTTTTTATTTAGGTGCGTGCAAAATTTTGTAATATTAAAGTCAAAAGGGGTACACATTTTAAAATCCACTAACATGAGTTATTCAACATTTGGGGCCCGGGTGGCTCAATGAGTTAGGTAGTTGGATTACCTAACAACTCATACAAGCCTATCACCAATACGGCCTGGGTTCGCGCCCAGCTTTGTAAATTACAAAAAAGGGTGCACTCGACTCGCATCCGCAAGTGATAAAGTTTACCAGTTGCTTGCCCATGGTCGGTAGTTCTCTCCGGGTATTCCGGCTTCTTCCACCGCTAAAACTGGTCGCCATGACATAGCTGAAATATTGCTGAAAGTGGCGTTAAACACCAAAATTCAAATTCTATTCAACATTTCGGTATTCTCTGTTTTCGTTGTTTCCCTCTTTTTCCAAATTTTGTAGGGATGCCTCCAGAGGGACGCTCGCTTTTATTCTGACAGTCAATATTGATTTTGCAATACATGCACATTTTCTTTTTGTTTTTCTCAAGCTTGTTTTCGTCTTTTTATTTTTGTTTTTTTTTTATCATGATTTTATTATGGACGTTAAAGGATCCATTTGCATACACAATAGTTTTTAGAAGCAACAATGTCATCAATGAACTTTTTTTTTATCACAAAGAAATAAGTCGCATGACTTTGTTGATCATTATCTTGACCGTGTATATTTTTGACGATGCAGATATTTAGTAACATGGTAATCGGGTTGTACTAAACTACGAAATGAAATCGAAACGCAACGAACGAAACGAAACGAAATATTACGAAACGCAACAAAATATACTAAAATGCGAAAAGAAACGCAACGAAACGAAATATACTAAAATACGAAACGAAACGAAAATATACTAAAATCCAATAAGAACAACATGAATGAAACGAGAAGTGATGAAAAAGTCTAAGCAGAATTTTATACTGATATGCATGTATAAGAAAATTTATGAACCATTCTTCAAGACAAAAAAATAATGTATAAGATTTATGAACCATTCGTCAAAACAAACAAAATAAAAATTTATCAACGACCATTATGCCAGATAGAATCCTCCTTTCTATAAGGAGCATTCCCAATAAATGAGGTAAGAAGGATAGCCAGGCATTCCTGTCAGGGTTTCTGTAGTATTTCCAGAGTCGGACCTCAGGGTCTATGCGTCTGGTCTAACAGCTTAAAATGGGGTGCAGGAAATACTTACATGCCACTCCATGATCATCCCTACAGTGATGTGAACATTATTTACAGTGTAGTGCAAACGGGGGAAAGAACCACGGACCGGGGGACAAATTCAGCCCCAAACATTAAAAGGCTCTGTAACGGGGAATACCGACCTGGACAACTACATACTATCCAGTCGAGTAGCCCCAGATACCACTGATGCCGATGTACATGCACTATGTACAAAACCGGCTGTATTAAAGATGGAGGAAAGCGGAAAATCATCAAGGGGGTTTCCGAAACCATCGAACTGTCAGAGGAACAACCGAAACCTGCAGACATCAAGTAAAGGAGAGGTCTGCTTGACTTCCACAGCGTTCAATGAAAGTCAACTGACAGCCCCACGTTTTCCAACTTCACAAAAAAAAAATAGAAATCGGTTCGTTGTAAGAGTGAATCAGTTTACCACAAAATTTAAAAGCGTTTTCGATTCGCATTATCAGATGCATATTCGTCTGACACACAATCGATCGAGACGTTTTCATATCAGTGTGGAAACAAATTTATTACTCGTGCACATTTCAGTACGTACATATATACTTATATACTTATATTTGATATACGCATACAGAGTACGTAATAACGCATCATTTATTATAGTAAATCCGATTACTATGGATTCAATTATTTTTGTGGGTATCGATTTTCGTAAACTGAAAAAAAAATGGTAAGTTGTGGATACTCAATTTCGTGGTTTGTGGAATTCTACCAGATCATCTTTTATAGAATAATAGAATAAACAGGTCGTTGGAAAATTGGTACCCCTCGAAATTAAATGAAACCACAGTTAATAAGAGTCACGATGATATCTTAATAGAATATCTTTTAAAGAACATCTGTACGGAAACGATATCTTCTCAAAACTCGAGAGAAAAAAACTTCGTTTCTTGTTATTTTACATTCTCATTTTTTTTATAATGTTTAGTCGGTTTCGAATTACGAAGAATACATGTTGAATTTTCGAGGACCACCTTGTGGTGCAAGGACAGTGCAGGCTTTTTTTCAATTTAGAGCTGATTAGTTTCCTAATTAACTCGTAATTTTGTCTGTCGTCTTACCGAACTATGACATAAGCAACGTCTTGCCGGACTATGACACGAGCAACGTGGTGGGTGTTTCATGAAAAACAGAGAACACTTACCCAACCGGTGCATCTGGTCTAAGTTCCACATATTTGGCAGAGTCCGAGTTGCTGATTACTCTTTAGTTTCTGTTGTGTAAATTTCAAGTTTTTGAGAGTTGAATTTCGTCTTTGTCATTGCTATCTTGACCTTGTCCTTGTCTCTGGATTTTGAGATTGATTATCATTAGAATCACGGTTTTTCATGACCTCTCTTGATTCGATATACATATATGTAAATACTTAAGTTTATCTAAGGACCGCAAAATGTCACTTTGACCTTGACATTTTACCATTGACATTGAAAATAAACATTCATACAATCTCAACGATTAATATTTACAAGTTTGATTGAAATCCATTGAAAAACACAAGCTTTGTTGTGTCAACAACGCTGTAAAAGAAATTAAAAATATAACGGGGACCTTGGCATTTTGACCTATGACATTAAAAATACGATAAACTTCTTGCTCTCTAAATGGTTAATGTTCTAACCAAGTTTGATCGAAACCAATTAAAAAAGCTATGTTGTGTCCGCTAGTCTATACCGGTATATGAAAAGACAAAATGTCAACATGTCCCTGACCTCTGAATTTAAAAATTAAAAGGCTACTTGCATTCTCAGTTGTTGATGTATTCTCCAAGTTTAATTGAAATCCATCTAATAAAATAAGGAATAAGGAATAAGTAATGCATAAGGAATAACTTTATATGTATTCATGATCTTAACCTTTAGCCTATGACATTGAAACTCGAATAGGGTTTGTTGCTATTATACTGCATATGTTTACTAAATTTGATTAAGATTGGTTGAGAAACATCCAGGATATCCACAATAATTAATGTTATGGATGGACACACAACAGGACTGGTATTGGTATGCAGGGAGTGAGGACAGTCCAGATACAATACACCCGGTGCAACCTCGCTGCTTGGGGATAACTAAGGTGCTGATAAATACATGCATGTTGGACACGTTATGAGAACCGTATAAGGTCTATTTCTGTCATGTTTGGTTTCAATCCATGCAGTGATTTTTTTGTAACATATTTCAAAAGGGTCCAATTTTAAACTCTATTCCAAGAGTTTAAAATATTTTTAAACTCTATTCCAGGACCTTGGTGGCTCAATGAGTTAGGTAGTTGGATTATTTAACAACTCATACAAGCCTATCACCAATACGGCGTGGGTTCGCTCCCGGCTTTGTATATTACAAACAAGGGTGCACTCGACTCGCAGTCCCATGTGATAAAATTTACCAGTTGCTTGCCCATGGTCGGTGGTTCTCTCCGGGTACTCCGGCTTCTTCCACCACTAAAACTGGTCGCCATGAAATAGCTGAAATACTGCTGAAAGTGGCGTTAAACATCAAAAATTTAATTCAATCAATCAAATCAATACGATGTACCTTTTGTGAAATCAGCATTGAATTTTACAGTACTAGCACAGAAGCTCCTTTTGGTCAATTGATCAAACAAAAGGTTTCTAAAAAAAACTATTATTACTAATAACTATTTTTATTATTATGACAATGCACTTCGTGGTCTGATAAATTCAGCATGAAATGTATGCCCGCTTTATTTTGGACAGGGGCCACATAGACAATACCCATGTTTGTGGAAACCCCATTATTTATTTGCATGTGAAGCGACGGGGTTTTCATCATAATAAATGATCCTCAGTGTCTTAAGATATTTAATATTTCTTTTGACGCCAGATAATGTATATACTATAGTACTTGAAACATGTTCGCTGCTCCGTTAATTACGGGTATTAGGATGGAAGCGTAACCGATGTCTATCAGAGAAATTCAAAGGCAGAGTATTGTCACTTTAACTATTAGATTACATTGAATTCTGAGTTTTTAATTAATAATGAGAACTGCCTTGCTTCTGATGAATGATAATTATAGGGAAAACTACATCGTGTTTCGCTAAATTGCGTTTCGCACTTTAGTATATTTCATTTCGTTTCGCATTATAGTAAATTCCGTTTCGTTGCGTTTCGTTTCGCATTTTAGTATATTTCGTTTCGTTGCGTTTCGTTTCTCATTTTAGTATATTTCGTTGCGTTTCATAATATTTCGTTTCGTTTCGTTTCGTTTCGTTCGTTGCGTTTCGATTTCGTTTCGTAGTTTAGTACAACCCGCGTGGTCCCTATCATAGCACAAATTTAGGAGATTCTTTTATAATATAAAATAAATTATTATGTGCATTTTATTTGTGACATTGTGATGAAGATTTTAAACATTTACCACAATGTCATTATTTACTGTATACTGTAGTTTAACGTAATCTAGACCTTCGTTTTCAACTGGGCTTCGGTTGTCTTTTCCTTACTAGACCACATTCCAGACACACACAATCATGACAATGTTTCTTTCAAATGAACAATAAACTCTAACCGAAAAAAAATATGAAAATATGAATTCTGGAACATTAATATTTTCAAATTCCTTGAGCTACGGCCAATGAAGCTCCGGTTGATATTTATTTTGACGGAATATCGCATTCAGTTGAATCCTTTCGTATACCCATATTGTACCCCAACGCAGATAGCGCCATTGTAACGTCAAACAATCGTTTCTATGCACAGCGTCACTGAACGATCGAAGTAGTATATGGGCACAGCTCAAGCCACATTTGCGGTGGAGCGATGCGGTGGAGCAACCGGAAGTCACGTGACCGGAAGTGACCCTGTCCGGAAGTATGTTATGCGCATGCGCAACCGGAAGTTGCACCATATCCGCCCTAGTGGGGCATTTTGACCGGAAGTGCCAAAGTCACGTGACCGGAAGAGGCACTGGCCGGAAGTAGGTTCTGCGCATGCCCCGTTTTTTTCCGCGCTTTTTTCTTAGTAGTAGTAACATGGCTACCGGATGTGACCAAAGGTCACTTGACCCCTTCGGGGTTCCCTTGAGTGTACGCAACCGGAAGTTGCGCAACACCCGTAGTGACCGAAGGTCACGTGACCCCCCTTTGGAAGTGTACATGGGGTGTTCTCTAGAACGTCAGCGTCCTATTACCATAGTAAACCCCTCGTCTTATATTTAGCATGGTGACTGGAACTAGCCTTGGTTATCTGCCCCTTTTATTTTCATATAGTGTCTATATAGTTTGTGTAGTACTCCAAGGGTGTCTGCGTTCTCACTGTGGTATATCTAAGAGTCAAATGGTAAATTTGAACCCTACTTGCATAGTCTCTAGTAAAAAAAACTATTTCAGGATGATTCTTCTCAATTCTGAAAAACAATGTATCGGAAGTTGTGTAACACCCGTAGTGACCCCTTCGGAAGTGTCAATGGGGTGTTCTCTATGACGTCCGCGTTCTAGAACCATAGGAAACCCCGCGTCCTATATTTAGCATGGTTACTGGAACTAGGCCTGGTTATCTGCCCCTTTTATTTTCATATAGTATATAGGTTGTGTAGTACTCCAAGGATGTTATTTCTAAGAGTACATTTGAAATTTCCAGCTGCAAAAAATGCTTTTTTTATATTTTTACACTTAATGTTTAAAATAAGACAACAATTAACAAAAATAAAAATCGATAAATTCCATGGTCGATTTGTAATTACTTGCGGTCAGGTTTTTTTTGGTTTATTTTTGGTATTGTGAGGATCTATTAATTATACCAGATTTGAAATACTTGTATTGTGACATGTATATATTAATGAATTACTTATTTAACTAGTACCTTAAGAACCCTCTGACTTGTGACTGCTCCCACTCTCCTTTTCAATACAACCCATCTGGACATGTAATCACTGGTGATCTGAATATCATTCAACATGAGAGTCTCCGAAAGGTGATTTCTCATGGTCCTAAATTCAGAGAACCTTAACACATCAATTGGAAACATAATTTCGAGATAATTATGGATGCTGTTGAAGATTATGCCAGAAGGTGGATAAAGAGATAAGTAGACCAAGATCCTGAGTTAGAGTCCTTGTCAGACTGGGTTAGAACAATTAGGTCTCTAGTACAAGGTCGGATTCACAAACTTAAAAATTGTGTTAATAGTCGACCTAAGTCTGTATTTAAAGACCAAGAAGCTGTTAAGTGTCTTTCCTCTCTTCATGACAAATATGTTATCGTTCCTGCGGACAAGGCTTCCAACAATATCGTGTTTGTATGTAAATCATATTACTTCGAATACCTAATCAAGGAATTAGGCATAAATAGCAACACCTCTAGTAATACCACATACAAACCAACTTCGTTCGACAAAAATGAAATCCTAGCTAACCACAGATCATTCATGACCTCTTTAAACATTCCCTCTGGTAAAGAGTCTGAGGATTTACCCTATTTATATTGGATACCTAAACTCCATAAGACACCATACAAAGAAAGGTACATAGCGGGATCATCAACTTGTTCGACGAAAGAATTATCTATTCACCTGAAAAAGATTCTGTCTGCAGTAAAAGAGGGACAACAGAAATATTGTGAAACTGTTTACTCGCGTAGTGGCATAAATCACATGTGGATTTTGAAAAACTCTAAAGATCTTTTGGATAACCTGAAATCAAGATCTTTCTCTCAGGTATCCTCCATCAAAACATGATTTTTCAACTCTATATACCACCCTACCGCATGACAAATTAAAAACCCGCTTAAAAGAAACAATTCATAAAGCTTTTAGTCATAGAAACTATGGCTCAAAATTTGTTGTGTTAGGCTACAATTCCACATATTTTTCAAACAAAATTCAAAAAGGTAAAACATGCTACTCCGAGGAACAAGTGATCAGTATGCTGGAGTTCCTCATCGATAACATATTTGTTTCCTTTGGAGGGACACTGTTTCAGCAGGTCGTCGGCATACCAATGGGTACGAATTGTGCCCCTCTTCTAGCCGATTTATTTTTATTCTCATATGAGTCGGAGTTTCTTCAAAAGCTTGTAAAAGATAAGAAGATTCATGAGGCTAGAGCCTTTAATTTCACATACAGGTATATTGATGATCTATCAATAATTCTAGATTTGCAGAATTTCTTCCATTGATATATCCTCCAGAGCTGGAAGTTAAAGAGACCACCGATACGGCTTCGTCCGCATCATTTTTGGACTTATACCTCGAATTTGACGACAATGGTCAACTCAGTACTAAAATTTATGATAAGCGGGACGACTTCAATTTTAAAATCATAAATTTTCCAAACATGTGCAGCAATATACCAGCTTCTCCTGCATATGGTGTTTACATCTCGCAATTGATTCGCTATGCAAGGGCCAGTAGCAGTTATTCTGATTTCCTGAAACGTCATCTTCATCTGAGAAACAGGATACTGGACCAGGGCTATTAAAAGATTCGCCTTATTTGATCTCTTAAAAAGTTTATATTCCGATACCAAGATCTTGTCGAAATATATTCCGTCTCTGCAGAAAACATTATAAGCGATGCATTTTCATATAGTGAAAATGTATAAAGATAATGAAGTCAAAAAATGTCAAGGATATTTTTTTTGTCAATGTGTGACGTAAAAATATTTTTGACATTTACGTCACCGAATATGGTACTGCTTTGACAACTATTTTACCTATATTGTTCCTGTATTTAAATACTGTTATAGTGACAGCCGGAACCTTTGAACCGTAATGAGAGCAGGAGGTTTGGCGCCTTAAAATCTGATTCAACCCACCATTTCTTTAGAAATGCCTGTACCAAGTCAGGGTCATTACGGTTTTCACAGTTTTCCGGTTGTTGACTGATTTTGTGTTTATATAATTATGAGTTTTGACTTTCCCTTTGTAAGATTGTTCGGAGTTCGGTAATTTTGTTATTACCTTTATTTGATACTGTTTTTGGCTTTTCTTTTACGTTAGTATTCGATATTTTCATCGTGTTTCTCGTTTGTTCGCGTTTTTGTCGTATTGTTTGCGCGTGTTTCACGTTTTCACGTTATGATTTCGGTTTTAATCACGTGTTTTCGTGTTCATTTAACTTTTTAATGGTTATTTGTTCGCTTTGTTAACGTTTTTGTTTACGTTTTTCGTGTTTTGGGTGGAATTTCAGTGCTATTGTAGGGGTGGTGGTGGCTGCTGTTGCTGCTGCTCTGGGGTAAGTGTGTATGGCTGCTACTGCTGCTGCTGCGTGAGAGAGGAAATTGGTGGTATTGTGACGTGAAGTAGAAATTAGAAACAGAAGGAAAACATAAACAAACGGAGAGATAAACGAAAAGACAAAACACAAGAGACAAAGAGAATTAAACAGACCGTGTCGAATGTCACAGCACTTCGATGACTCATCGATCTATTTTTAGTAACATGCCGTCACCTATAAAAGCCGACTCGACGCGAAACATTCTCATTCTGCGCCCAGACGCCGAAGTAAACAGACGTGTTTAGAGCTCAGCGCAAGCGCCAATTAGACAGAGCAGATGTAAGTCATACATGTAGTTTTAACAAATAAAATTTATTTGACATGTAGTTGAACTGTTTGAATCATGTTGTAAATACCTATACATTTGTCTTTTGCAGATGCATTCCTGTGGATATTGTCAACAAACTTTTGCCAAGAAGAGTCAATTAATGGAGCACCACCGTCTAAACAAACACCATAATACCTTTAACTGTGGAGTATGCCAGAAGCGTTTTACTAGAAAGGACAATCTCGATAGACACGAGAGAAAACACAACAACGACAGCTTCTTTCCATGTAACGAATGCGGATTGTTGTACAGACGAAAGGATAACCTATATCACCATCTGAAGGAGAAACATCAGAGCGGAACCGGTATACAAAATCAACACGTGGATATCAACCACCCCGATCAGTATTACACCATTACTAAGGAGAAGGGAAAGAAGATGCCTCGATTTAACACCGAATCCAACGAGTACAGAGTTACGTTCAATGAATTAAACGTCCAGAGTGTACCAGACATATTGAAAACCCTACAGAACCTATTTGACTCCGTTTTAACAGATGTGACCATAGGAATGCAGGAAGAAGATTTAGTCCAAGTTACCCTTGAATGTCCCGATTTGGATTTTACCATCAGATTACCTTTCATGCAGATGAACCAACTGACCAGTGAACTACTACTAGCGGAAATAGAAAGAGTGCTACAGTCCAGCGAACAGTTCGTCCTGGACCATTGTGTACAACTGAATATAACACACGTCGGCCTTCCTAAGGGTGGAACTGGAAAGAGATGTGATTACGTGGACACGGAGAGGTTCCTGAAAGATAAACGTTGCATCATCCAGATACAAAACAAAGATGACATGTGTTGTGCCAGGGCCATCGTAACGGCCAAAGCTAAGATCGACGGACACGAACAATGGAATTCTATTAGACAAGGTCGTCGTATCCAAGAAGAGTTGGCGTTGGAATTACACACCAAGGCGGGAGTACCCCTACATCAATGCGGAATCGAAGATGTAAAAACGTTTCAACGATTCCTGGTAGGATATCAGATACATGTGATATCGAGAGACCATTTCAACGGAATTGTTTACCATGGACCCACAGCCGATAAGAATATTTACTTGTACTACCATGACAATCACTACGATATGATTACCAGCATGACTGCGTTCCTGAGTCGCATCTACTTCTGTACAAACTGTTAGAAAGGTTATAACACCAAAGAAGAACACGCTTGCAACAACGTATGCCATTATTGTCGAAATATTCACGATCAAACTGAAGATGATTGGATACATTGTCAAGATTGTGGACGATACTTCAAAGGACCAACATGCTTTAATCTCCACAACAAGACGACGCCATTGGGAAACTCAACATGTACCTCCTATTACAAATGTAAGAACTGCGGACAAACCGTGAACAAACGAATGGGAGATCATACCTGTGGGAACGTCTATTGCAAGACTTGTAAAGATTATTATCCATCTGAACACCAGTGTTACATGTTACCTGTGGATTACAACGATAGACAGAAGAAACAGACTTACATCTGTTTCGATTGTGAATGTACCCAAGATGACATGATCCAGTGTCAACAAGGATACCAATCGGATGACAACGGAAAATGTATTCATTGCAAATCACCGAGGTGTGGAGCTTTCGAACATAAGCCTAATCTATGTAGTACATAGTGTGTCTAAAATGCATGGATTAAGGCGTCGATAAAGACAGTATCTGCCAAACATGTGGAAAGAACGAATTGGTGTTTGCCGGACCGAACACAACTGAACACTTTTGTCAATGGTTGTTTTCCGGAGACAACGAAGGGGTCACCGTCATTGCACACAATTTCAAAGGCTATGATTCATTGCCCATACTAGGGTATCTGTACCAAAACGCTGTGAAACCAACGATTATTGCCAATGGTGCCAAGAACATGTATATCGAAGTACCCGGATGTCGTATTAGAATGATAGACTCCATCAACTTTTTACCTAGCGCATTATCGGAATTACCTAAGATGTTTGGATTGGAGCAGCTCAAGAAAGGATATTTCCCACATTTGTTCAATAGGAAAGAGAACCAATCAGTCGTACTCAATCATCTACCAGACGTACACTACTACAATCCGGATGCCATGAAACTGAAAGACAGAAAAGTCTTCTTCGTGTGGTATGAGACCAACTACAGACAACGATTCGATTTTAAAAGAGAACTATTAAGTTACTGTCGCTCCGACGTGGACATACTAAGAAGAGCCTGCCTAACGTTTAGACAACTGTTTTTGGAGATGACGTCTGCCGACGGACACAGAGGCATCGATCCTTTTCAGAAATGCATCACGATAGCCTGGGCTTCCAATTTGGTCTTTAGAACGAAATTTCTACGCCCCGATACCATCGGTATCATTCCAGCTCAAGGATACCGTCAAGAAGAAAAACATTCCATCAAAGCCACGCAATGGATCAAATACTTATCGACTACAGAAGGAGTCTGCATACAACATGCTAGAAACGGTGGGGAAAAGGAAATTGGACCTTATAAAGTGGATGGATACTACGAAAACGAGAACGGACAACATTACGTCTTGGAATTTAACGGAAAGTTCTGGCACGGATGTTTACACTGTTACAATGTCAGCACCGTCAACCCGGTCAATGGTATGACCATGGGTGATCTATACCAACGAACCATGGAGAAGAAACGATACCTGGAAGATCAAGGGTATATCTACGTTGGAAAGTGGGAATGCGATTTCGACAGAGAAGTTCGAGAAAACGACACTTTACGAAACTGTGTCCAACAATCCGAGATGATCAACCCGTTGGAACCCCGAGATGCTTTTTATGGAGGATGCACCGAAGCGTTTACATTGTTTCAAAAAGACCAGGATATATCATACGTCGATGTAACCTCCCTGTATCCATATATCAATAAGACCGGAAAGATACCCATCGGACACCATGAGATCGTCACCGAGGGTTTTACAGATATACAACAGTACGAAGGACTCATCAAATGCAAAATCCTTCCACCAAGAGGACTGTACATACCCGTATTACCAATGAAAATGAACAACAAATTGTTGTTTACTCTGTGTAGAACATGTAGTGAAAACCATCAACAGACACCGTGTCAACATAACGACGAAGAAAGATCATTGACGGGAACATGGGTCACGGACGAATTGAAGAAAGCATTGGAGAAAGGATATGTAGTTCAGCGCATCTACGAAGTGTGGCATTTCGATGAAACGGAACAGTACGATCCGAAAACGAAAACTGGAGGACTCTTTACCGATTACGTGAATACCTTCCTCAAAATGAAGCAGGAAGCCAGCGGTTGGCCAGTGTGGTGTCAGAACGAAAACGATAGATGGAGTTACATCAGAGACTACCACGAAAAGGAGGGAATACTCCTGGACTACAACAACATAAAGAAAAATCCTGGATTGAGAGCATTAGCCAAACTGATGCTGAATAGCTTTTGGGGAAAATTCGAACAGAGATCCATCATGCCTCGGATAAAATACATATCCGAACCTGTCGAATATTTCGACATGTTGACCAGCGACCAGATTCTTGTGATGGGTATAAATTTTGTCAGCGACGAGATGGTGGAAATGAGATATCAATACAAAGAAGAGTTCGTCGAAAAATCCGGGAGAACCAACGTAGTCATAGCAGCCTATACTAGAGCTCAGGCCCGTTTGAAGTTGTACAGTTATTTGGAACAATTAGGACCCCATGCCTTATACGCCGATACAGACTCAGTCGTGTATACCTCTAGGCCAGGCTAGTGGAAACCAGAACTCGGTGACTACCTAGGAGATCTCACCGGTGAAGTGCCCTACAACAGAATAATAGAGTTTGTCACCGGTGGACCGAAGAACTATGCCTACAAGATTGCCAGACCCGATAAGGATGGAAATACGACCATATGTAAAGTGAGAGGCATCACTCTCAACTACAAGAATTCCTTGACCATCAAATTTGATACGATCAAGGACATGGTCATTAACAACAGAGATGACGTCAAGACCGTGAAGGACGACTTCAAGATCACGAGAGACCACAAGAGATTACTTACCGTACATCAAGACAAAGACTACAGGATAGTCTTCGACAAAAGAGTCATCATGCAGGACTACAGCACACGACCGTACGGATTTTAATAGAGTCGTCTATTCTGTAATAGCCAAAATAAGGTTTTCCGGCAGTTTACGCCCCTGCACGAAAGATAGCATACTGTTGGCCCTTTCGTGAGGTTGAAGATACTGTCGGAAGGTAGACGATTCTCAATTGTACAGAATTTTGTGTTATTACTTATTGAACATGTTGTATGAAAAAAAAATTAAAAAAAAATGAAGAAAAAAAAATAAAAAATTAATAAAAGAAAAGAAAAAAAAAAGGTTAATGCGGCCTCTATCTATAGAGCCAGTCACAAGCCTGGTTAAATGCAGAGTGACCTTCTATTGGGTAATTTTATATCCCCTTTGATGTGTACAATAAACAGACTGAAAAATTTATCAGAGAAATATGCATATATCCCCCTAAATCAATTCAAATAATATTTATCATGACACCACAGATATACATGTCTAATTATGGAACATGACGTATTGATACACTGCTGTACAAACAAAAGCAATACCAAGGGATAAGAATACCCCAATAATATCCTGTGGTCAAATAGGAATACAGTTGAAATGGAATTCTTCATTATCGATTGAGACAGATGTGAGAGCCGCATCACGGCTGACTGAATTCAGGAGGGAAAAATGATTTAACATAGGGGTCAATAGGTCCATACGGACCCGATACACTACTGATCGATGTAAACGTTTCTTCAAAAATCGCTTGGCACTCTCCAGGAAAAATACGTGGCACTCAAAGGGTTAAACTGTCGTGTGGACAAATACTATTGCAAAAGCGAATTATCCGAGCAAGTCCTTGGGCGGAATTTTGTTGGAATTAAAAAAAATGATTAACATTAGCATGTGTAAACTTTCTTTTGGTGTTTCATTTCTAGTATTATTAACCATTTGGATGTCAAGCACTTTTCACGGATCAGTACCAAAGAACTTTTTCAAATTTATTTACCCAGACGTATCAGTGTAGAACGTCACAGTACATGACCTAATGTAAAATTGCATACATACACGTTTTTTGACTTTGTGGGGTGTAAATTGTAATGTAAAATTACACACACGTGTTTTGACTTTGTGGGTTGTAAATTTACAATGTAAAAGTGCACAATCTTTTTTCAGACCTTGATAAATATCCATATGTAAAGTTGAAAGAATCGATATAAATGACATGAGTATCTGTCTAGTCCAGCTCCGAGTAATGTGTGTTGGATTTTAACCTTATATATGAGAAAGTTCAACAAAGATATATAACAGTTTAATTATTGCCTGTGATCTGTGTTTTTTCACACCCGTTAAGTTTTGTTCTTTCAACACGTTAATATGTCCATCTAAAAAATATATATTGACAAAAGCGATGAATTGTCAATATGTTTCTTAACGTTCAATGGCTGGTAGATTTTAATCCACAGAAAACTGAAACCATGACTATCTCTCGAAAATTAAATAAACCCCATCAACCTAACCTTATTATGAATAATACTATCATTAGTACTGTTACTGAACATAAGCACCTTGGACTACAACTTTCTGACGATGGTAATTGGAATAAACATATTGACATGATAACTAAAAAAGCTTTCTCACGTGTTAACATTTTAAGGAAATTCAAATTTATACTGGATCGGAAAACTCTAGAAACAATTTATATTACTTTTATAAGACCATTACTAGAATATGCGGATGTTGTTTGGGATACCAAGACTCAAATACTAATTAACAAACTAGAAAATGTTCAGGTTGAGGCTGCTAGAATCGTGACAGGGGGTACCAGACTTGTATCCTTAAGTAATCTATATATTGAAACCGGGTGGGAAAAATTAAAAGATAGAAGGGAAAGGCATAGAACGATTCAATTTTATAAGATGTCAAATAATCTAACTCCTCAATATCTTAGTAACTTAATTCCGCAAAATTTCGGCATGATCCATGACCACAATACTCGTCATACCTCACGTATTCCTCAAGTACGCACTCGAACATCGCTCTACGCAAGCTATTTCATACCCTCCAGTGTACAACTATGGAACCAACAGCCAGAAAATATTGAATCAAGCAGATCTGTTCAGATAATTAAATCAAATCTTCAACCCCAAAACAATACTAAACCCATTTATTATTATATTGGTACTCGACTGGGACAAATTTTACACGCTAGGTTGCGTATGCAATGCAGCTCTCTCAATCATCACTTATTTCGTAAAAACATTGTAAATTCCCCATTCTGTCAATGTGGGGCAACAGAAACCACGGCCCATTTTCTGCTACATTGTCCCCGTCACAATGCAACAAGACTGAGATATATTCACACCATTAATTTACCAATTAACTTAAATACGGATTTATTATTGTTTGGCTCTACAGACTTAACGAATACCCTAAATACAGATATATTCTTAAACGTGCAGAAGTTCATCATCAGTAGTAAACGATTTACCCCCTAACCATATTCACACAACTTAAACTGACATGTTAAATAAAAAGCACTTGCACCTTTACACTTCATTTGTTTGCTTCTTTTTATTTTTTTCTTACTAAAGCACACCAAATAACATTGACAACGACTGACACCAAATAACATTGACAACGACTGACACCAAATAACATTGACAACGACTGACACCAAATAACATTGACAACGACTGACACCAAATAACATTGACAACGACTGACACCAAATAACATTGACAACGACTGACACCAAATAACATTGACAACGACTGACACCAAATAACATTGACAACGACTGACACCAAATAACATTGACAACGACTGACACCAAATAACATTGACAACGACTGACACCAAATAACATTGACAACGACTGACACCAAATAACATTGACAACGACTGACACCAAATAACATTGACAACGACTGACACCAAATAACATTGACAACGACTGACACCAAATAACATTGACAACGACTGACACCAAATAACATTGACAACGACTGACACCAAATAACATTGACAACGACTGACACCAAATAACATTGACAACGACTGACACCAAATAACATTGACAACGACTGACACCAAATAACATTGACAACGACTGACACCAAATAACATTGACAACGACTGACACCAAATAACATTGACAACGACTGACACCAAATAACATTGACAACGACTGACACCAAATAACATTGACAACGACTGACACCAAATAACATTGACAACGTCTGACACCAAATAACATTGACAACGACTGATTAACACTTGATAATTCTCAATACACTTCTACCTTTCGATACTAATTAAACCTTGAACACCAGATAACAACAGGGATACGGATTAATATAAGTTTAACCACTTGTTTCCGAATCCTATTGATTAATTTAAATGTATATATAATTTATATGTGTATTATCATAATGAGTAATATTGAATTAATTAATAAAATATGTTTATACTAACGTTCAATGCCGATACAAGCACATGGCATGAACCACTTTATTACATCTGGAGCATATATTGATTGCTCTCGAGCGTATGTTTTGGTGTAGTAGAGAGACTACATTTCGCTGCTTCCCCTTTCCAAACGTACAAGTCTATTTATGTTGCCTTGATTAACTCGCTGATGTCGCCTGATAACATTATCGACAGATGATGCTTGAACAATCTTCATCTGTATTTTGTTGATATAAAATATACGCATTCTATGTAGAATATGCAAGCTAAAAAAATCAGCGTTTTCGGGACTCTTACCTAAGAACTTTGAAAGCATACATTTAATACAAGTACTGAAGTAATATTAAAGTAGAATTAATAAAAGACATAAATGAGGGTGTCTTCTTCCACGTCCGCCTGGTTTTTTATCGAGCGCGAAAGTAATGAGCAATTCGGGAAACAATTGTGTTGTGCACCGTTTAAGACTAACTAGTGTAATCCCACTAATTCAAGGATCCAGTTAAAAATACGAAATGAATTCCTACAATGTTAGATGAAAAATAAACCCTTTTAGATACGTCAAAATACAGAAGGTTAGAAGAAAACTTTGCTTATGTCGGGAGGAATTATTGATATAAATATTTTAAACGGGCCATGAATTATACTTTTCTTAGTCTTTGTTTTGATAAATCCGGGTCAATGGGTCATGAATAATTCATGAGCTTGGCCAGCAGAAGTAATTTGTTTAATTACATTTAATTAAACAAATTTCTGTTTATCTGAAATGTTTTTATTTGGCCATTTTATTGATTTATCAATCTTATTTTCAAGTTGTTGTCAAACTTAAAAATTATGTAAAAATCGTAGAAAAGTCTTTTAAAAAATGATAATGTGTTTTTATATGACTGCAATTTTTTGTAGTCATATATTGGAAACATCTATGCTATACTTGGTGTTTAAAATGTATTTATTTTTTATTTTTTAAACTAATAGAGCAAATAATAGGACCAATCACAGGTAAAATTCTCATGTACATTCATTTCATTGCAAGAATATATATATATATATATACAATGTATATGGTAACTATATTTTCTGTTTAGTCATTATGTGAAGGCACTGTCGACTTGACTTGTTTCTACGCATCTTATCCGCACCTTTCTGGGAAATGGTCATGTTTTGATTAATTAAATCAGTGTCAAATCGGATCATTTCTTGGATAGGAAAGTGGGAAATAATCATCATGTATGGAACTGAGGGGTATGAAGATTAAATTAAAGATAAGTACCATTAAATACTCCTGTTCCCCACTTCGTTTTCTTTTTTGTTGATTTACTGTACTGATTGTGTTCTATCTCCAACAGTGCTTCTGTGTTCAGTTGTTTAAAGCGCTTCTGTGGCAAGGTGTTACTTGTATCTGAGACTGAGAGTGAGACAGACTGTTGTTCTTGTTGAAGTTCAGTTTGTTGTTCATCAAAATGATCTGCATTGAAGATTTGTTCATTTACATGTTCTACAGTCTCCATGTTTCTAACTCTTTCAATTACCATATTATCAAAGCTCTCAATGTCATTTTGCAATGCCTCAAATAATCCAAACACTTTCTGAGGGTCCATCTCAACATCCTCTGGTATTTGTAATTCGAAAGTTACAGGGGGTGTATCTGACGCTGATATGTTCGATGCCATGATGTTAATTAACTTGAACAGCAACAGTAGCAGACGATTAATTTGGGGGGGGGGGGGGGGGGGGAGAGATGAGTGGATCTTCAGGATTTTTTTTTATTGCTAAGTAATAGTTTTATGAAAGATAGAGGCAAAATATAACTTTATTTTAATTATTAAATTAATTTCAGACTGACTTTCTATCGTACGTTATAGAAGCTTCCGGTCGGTGTCAGCCATGTTGTTTACACTGGTTACACAAAAAAGTAGTTCCGGTACGTAAAAGTTCATCGAGTATTGAACGATTCAAAATCAAATAGGTGCCTGTACTCTTGTCCAATCAAAAAACACGAAAACAATATACATTAATTCTATCAGAATTATATGGTTAATGAATTCGTTGACATTACATTGTACGTCTTTACAAACTCATAACATTACTTTTATTATACCCGTATACTCACATTCTCTTTGTAGAGTGGTTAACAGACAGAGAAAAAGATGTGAATTTTGAAAATCTTGGGATGGCCGAATTAGATGATGCATTGAGAGCATTTCGTGCTGAAGTATGGAGTACCGATGGCAATCTTTACTCTAAAAGTACATTCGTTGGCATCATAGCTTCTATTAATAGGCATTTACGAGCTCCTCCATTTGACAACACATATTCACTAATGTCAGATTCTTCATTCCACAAATAAAACCAGATGTTTTCAGCTATGCTAAAGCAATTACAGCGCGAGGGCTAGACAGGGCCAAGCAGCACCCATCAATTTCTGAGGGGGACCTACAAAGGTTAAGGGAATCGAGTGTGCTGTCAACTGATAATCCAAAAGCTTTACAAAGGAAAGTATGGTTCGATGTAATGATAAGTTTTGGTCGTCGGGTAAGAGAAAACCAAAGACAATTCACCAAAGATACATTTGCTTTCAAAACCGATGATAGAGGGCATGCATTTGTTGAGTTCGCACGCAGTGAAACAACAAAAAATCACCAGGGAGGAATTTCAGATAATAACTTTGAGACAAACCCCCGAATATATGCAACAAACGATGCTGACTGCCCAGTTCAGGCATTAAGAAAGTATCTGTCAAAAAGAAACCCTAGAACAGATCACTTTTTTCAGCTGTCACGCCCTCCTATAAATGACCGTGATCTTACATGGTACACCTTCAGACCTATTGGGGAAAAAATGTTGAACAATATGATGAAAAACATTTCAAAAATGGAAAATCTCACGCAAAATTACACGAATCATTGTGTAAGGGCAACCACATCCAAAAATATATTCACCATCATACAGACCTTCAATGAAATACAGAATTCCAATGACATCAACAAAACCCAGAGAGAAGCCAGGGGAACCGTTCGACCACGTGCCAAGAAGTATCTCAACATAGACCATCGTCTTGCTATCCTGAAGAAAGATTCCAGAACAGACTCTGCATCGCAGATACTTCACCTTCGATAAATAAACAACATCACAATTAATGTTATATGTTTACAATGTAATAGTTTTGAAGACCAATATATTTAACATATGTATGACATCATGATGTTTGTTTAATTGTGTGTTCAGCTGTATTAATATATATAATTAAAAGAAGCACTTTACGTCCTCAATAAAATGTTAATTAAATTTATATGTAACTACTCATATGAGCTATATATTGCATATTATATTTCCCTCCTCAAAATTCTGCGCCGTAAAACCATTGTGAACAACGTATTCCTCGAATACAGCCATTTTGTTTGTACTTGAATTTACCACCGAAATGTAACTAGCAGGGGTTTGTAGTCGGGTCGAATACTGATAGAAATGTCGCTGACGTTACACATAAAAAGGAATGATACTACAATACTTAATGGGATACTTTTTGCTTTTGTTGGTATTTATTATTCTGTTGTTATATATATACTTGCAAGCACGTCAAGGGTTGCTCTATGAGGGTGTACATCTACCCGAAATCAAACGATATTGTAAAGTTAGATTTCACGGTGTAGAACCTACACGGCTGCTATTCGCAAAAAAAAACGCGTCCGTTGTTGCTATCTGAACGTTTTACGGTTGCTATAGCGTATAGGTTTGCAAAAGGGTTAAACAGGATGGAGCCGACCGACAAAAACTCCAAAAGCACAACGAATGTTTGTAAGTACATTTTTTTGTATATTGAAATAATGGCTTTACGGAACGTGTCAGACAATGGCATTGCTAAAATTTTCATCTGAAAGTATTTAAAGTTTCATGTTAACGCTTTCGTGTTGAATAATGTAGACCAGATGTTCCAGATCTAAACTTGTTCCTTCCCATTTTTTTTACTTGTTAACGATGACCACGTCGTAGTGGATGTTGTTTTCGTTTTAGAAAGCAAGTTTATAGCTTTACTGATATATGAAATCAATAATAAAAGTATTTATATGTACATGTATACGATAATGAAAAAATACAAACATAGGTGCATTTTCGATGTTACGGATACTATACTATTGCCTTAAATTTTGGCACCGGTTAAAAACTGAAAATGAGGCACTGGTTTCTAACGAGACTGGACTTACAATTTCAGAAGATTATCTTAAACAAGGTCTTTGGTCAGAGCGAAAATAAATTAACTGATGAATTATTTCTTATATGCATTTAGTTTCTTAACGTGAAATGATATACGGTAACAATTTATGATGCAACTTATCCGAATTTCAAATTATTATGGCTATATGGTCAGCGATAGAAACTATACACTACAAAAGGTCAACTGAAGTTAAAAATGCAGTGCTGTACAACGCAGAAGGTCAAATTTTATTATTCAGCTCTGACATGGAAATAGTCCAATAGTAACCGTAACCTAGATTGTTTTCAACAATGTACCAATTTATAAGAAATTCTCAATACCAGCACAAATTTTATATCAACAAACGTTGTGTTTTAGCGTAAAATCAATAGAAATAACGATTACCAGAGTTTGAATTGACGGAAATGGCAAAATTCACACGATACATTACATCGTATACAATTTTTTTACTCAAACTTCGGACCTTTTTTTATTGTTTAGAAAAAAAATAACTTTTTTCAAGGTAAAAACAGATTTGAACATGTCAGATAAATATATGTAAAGTTCCGAGAAGACGTTTAAATGAATAGGCAGCGATTGTGTATTAGGGAAAAGATGCATAAACTGAACTACTTACCATGTTTTCTCATGGTTTTTTCGAATAGTAACCGGAATTTTTTCGGATAGCAACTTTGGCTAAGTTTATTGATTATTATTCCTGTGAAATCAAAATAATACTTTCTTAAACTAAAATCGTCATCAAGTATGACCAAATTGTATTAATTTGAATACTGCTTGGAGAAAATGTTAATTATACTTGATAACATGGACTGGGTTGCACAAACGTCAATTAAGTTAATAGTGAATTAAGATTTAATAGTCTATTAAATAGCTAATTGTAAATGAGTTAATAGCGTTACTTGATCGTCAATTAGACTGTCTATGAAATAATTGTAAATTAACCTTCAATTAAGTTAAAATCAATCCCATAATTCATTACAGCGACGCGCGTGCAATTTCGCAGACGACATATAACAGAACAACACAATGGATCAAGAACAAGCTAAAAAAGAGATCATCTAACTGGGATAGCTCCGAAATTGCTCTCCTACGGGATTATGTAGAAAAAATAAATTCAATCATTCGTGACAAACAAACCAATATACTCTCAAATAAAATGAAAGTGGATGCATGGAGATCCATTACAATGGAAATAAACGCCGTTGGGTTACACGAAAGGACTATATCAGAGGTTAAGATCAAATGGCAAAACATACAAGCAAGTTCTAAAAGGTCGTTTGCAGAAACACAGAGACACGTCCGTCAAACAGGTGGTGTACCACCACCGAAGACATTAGATTTGGTTAGCGAACAAATTGTCGACATGATGAAAAATACAGCCAGTTGTGTGTGTCTTGAAGGACAAGAGACGACAATTAGTGTGTCAGATGGTGTGTATTTGTCGTGAATATTTGAATGTAAAGTCTCTGTCATATTTAATCAATTATATATATATTGATATGTAGAGACCTATGTACTCCATCATTGTAAGGATATAATTGAAAACAAAAATTCTTCTTCGCTTCATATGTGTTATTTCTTCAATGTCTTTCCCTCTCCGAGTCTAAATCGTAGACTTAGACACTAACCATTTTCTTATCATGGACCTTGGATGTTTTCGAAATAAATATTTTTCCCGTCTTGCCATAAATTGCCTTTATGCCCTTTTGTAAATATTGAGAAAAATATATTCGTCGAATGAAAGACGAAAACAATATGTCCGAATAAGAAACTTCCAAATAGCTAAATGGTTGGTCCTTTATCATAAATTCCTGGTGATCAATTTAATCCATAGTGCTTCTTTAAGACTATTATGTGAAAGTTTTTCCCATCTGCATAAACTTTTTCTCGTTATGATATAGCTGAAAATTGCTAAATAATCACTCACTCATTCACTTAAAGTGGCTCGCCACTCCTGGAGCCGAAAGAAAAGAATTTACGGAAATTGATAATGAGCAGGAGTGGTTGTTCGTAGCCCTTTACAAGGCACTTTTACCGACCTTGTTCAATATCTCGTGTTGTACATATCGTTTGTAGCCCTTTGTGAGGCACTTTTCCCGACCTTGTTCAATATCTTATATTATACATGCGGTAATCAAAACACTTCTTAATAGTTTATAATTTTAATCAACAACGTGAAAAAATGAGTCAATATACAAATAAATTGCACAGAAGTTTTGAGACAAAATATGTACATGTATATTATTGTGGTTTGAAACAGAAATGCAAAACATCAATAAATCATATGTTTGTTCTGCCATTTTATACATGTACTGACAAACATTATTAAACAAACCAGTTTAAAGTACATGGCATCACATAGGGCATTGTAACTATTTTACCACAAATATAAATACCCATAATAGGGCATCATATTAGAAACATTAAGTTCTATCATCTACTTATTTTTTTATGTAACATTAACTTTGTTTTTTGTTTTTTTTTTATCTATATATGTATGTTCTTCAGTACTTAACACACACATGAAACACCCAACTACAAGATTCAATAGTTAATTTTAAATCCCCCCCTTTTCTGCTAACATATCAATTGAAAGGATAAAACCTCAGTGCTAGAAATAAAAGATTATATCCATAGGGCACACTGGTCATAGCCTCCAGCTAATATCAAACTACACTCCATTCCTAGTGCAGGAAACAATATATAATATATTTCAGTTGATCAGTAGAAGCTACAGTTAGAGCACAAAAACCACAGAAGTTGTCATTTATCAATTAATTAAGGGGCATAACTACAGAACAAAACAAACATTGGACTTGACCTGCTATTTTATCTTCTTTTATATTTTACATAAATAATTTCCAATCAATTTCACGAAGGGAGCCATAAGTTATTCAACTGATAATCGTGATTTTTCAGCAAATGATGAAGACCGTAACTCTAGAATTAGAAAAGTGTTCAAACCAGTGCCTGATTTAGGACTAATGAGACCCTGTGCTAGTTAAGTTATGACGCCCCTTAGTTGGGCCCTGAAGGAGGTAGACCCGATAGGCCTACACAGGCTATCAGGCATACATACTCAGGAAATTTAGGAATAGTTAAAATATTACGTTATATTAGGTCAGACATCGTAAAAAACATTTTGGCAGGAAATTGAGTCCCCTGACCAACGAGGCCCTGTGCTTAAGCACACCTAAGCACAATGGTAAATCCGACACTGGTTCAAACCTAAACTCATACTCGGCCTGCCTCCAATAGTTTCCGGTCTGACGTATAAATTTGCTTTAGGTGAACTTAAATGATCAAACAGAAAATTGAGAAAGTTTAGAAAAACACGAAAAAAGTACTACTCTCCAAAATCGTACTTGATATGTTTTCTATGGTCCCTGACCTCATGCATAAATTTCAAATACCTTGTTTACGTGTTATTAAGTTAGTGAACAGAAACAAAATGAGGAAGGTAAGAAAATGAGCAAAACATAATGTCCCCATGATTCTTATAAAACATAATGCCCTCAAGACTCATATATACCCTGGAGCTTAAGAAATGAATGTTGCTGTCGTCGTAACGTTTTTCAATGTAGACGAATTTTGAATAACGTAAATGTTAATTGCACTTGCCTATTTGCTGAGACAGATTGTGGAGCTATCAAGCTTAACAGATACTATTATATTAGAACCTGTCCTTCTTTTATATTGACTTTTGTGAATTGTCTACAAAGATACTATTCAGCTAATGATAACGACTGATCCAGGTTTTTTTCCCCAACGGATGTTCACATCTATTTTTCGAAATAATTTTCCAATTTTTGAAAATTATCAGGAAGATATCAGGTTTCCAATTCTTGGACCCCCCCCCCCCCCCCTCCCACTGAACCCGCCACTGCTAAATACGTTTCGTTAATCTTAAAAATTGACTAAATAACAAAAACTGTGTTGTAATTGTCTAATGTACAAAAGTGGAAATATTTTACAAATTACATAATTGCGCATCGATCTGACAATTTTGATCGTTTCTGATTTTCTGGTCTTTTCCCACTCCACACACCAATGTTCCTACATTCTGTGACAATAAAATCATCCACTTCCGCACCGAAATACATTTCAACATCTGACAATGACAACCGGGATGCGTTAAGTGGTAATGTCTCTTTTTCCTGTGCGCATACCACATCATGTTTAAGTAATGAACAATCAAATGCTCCTCCTAAATAATTCCTCGTAGCCAGCTCCAAATTAACTGTTGGTAAAGCTGTAAGAAATACATAATAATTTGAATATTAGAATAACGTTCGAATGGGAATATATATTAACTAATAAATATCTCCTCCTGTTGGATTTACAACTACCTATATATAGCTATGCAATCAGTTTGTCAGTAACTTGCGACAGGTCAGTGGTTTTCTCCGGGTTCTCCGCTTTCCTCCACCAATACAACTGACCACCACGATGTAATTGAAATATTGTTGAAACAGGCTTTAAACACCATTCCCCTAACTCTAACGCCAGTTGACCCTCACCCCACACACTTTATATAGAAGTTTCTGTAAATGTCTGTTAGGCGTATAGATTTGTCCTCTTGTTTTTACGATTTCCGAATGGATTTTAGAACTGTTGTGAAGGTGTATTTTTTCCAAATTTATGTTTTATGTTTAACTTTATAATATCCTGTCATAATTTGGGTACTATGCGTTCGTGCTATAGATTGAGATTCACTAAGAAAGACGTGTATCTCAATGTACAGTTAAGATATAAAATTAATTCGTTTAAAATGTGTGAATGTTGGCAGCATCATCAATATAAAACATATAATTTACCTCTTTGGTTGAGTAGAAACTGGAATGCTGGGATAACAGTCTGAGGGTCTAGTAGGTGTAACTTTACAAAAAGAGCATTCATTTCTTTATTGTATTCTTCATCAGAATACTGGCCAAGGACGATTTTGAACATCCAATGTTTTGTCCATCTTGGTTCCATAATGTGTGCAAGTAGGCGTTCTGCCCAAAGATGACTGAAAAAAAACAATGAGTTACAGTTTTTTTCAAAGAAGAGTTTGAAGATACCAAAGGGGTAATCAGAATCCGTATATCGAAGAAGGACAGACATTAGAATGGCCAAAAGAAAAAGTACAAACAACGATCTACAAAACATACATATAAAACTAAAGATCGAGTAACACGAACCCCACTGAAAACCGGGGGTGAACTTAGGTGTTCCGGAAGGGTGGGCAGTGCCTGCTCCACTAGTGACACCCGTCGTGTTAATCTAATTACAAACCCGATGATAAGTCATGAATGAGGAAATGACCGGGAAGTGTTTACGACAAGTGGAACATATCCGTGGTCATTTGTGACACATATATTCCATAACGGTCAACCATGTCATGGTGGCGACCGTGAAACTTTCGAAGTAATGACTTCAACTTAACAAAGAGTAGCCCTTGGTTCAGTAGCTTCCTTGTTAGCAGCAACCCTCTATCAAGGAAATCCTGATAGGAACCACAAGCTCTGGAATATCGTCTCAACTGAGAGATATATACTCCATATGCAGGTGTTACTGGAATGTTGCTATTTATACATGGAAAGTTCACAATGAGAAAATTGAAATCATCTCATTTGTCGTAAAGTTTCGTTCTTAACCGCCCCTCACTGTCAATTTTGAGGTGTAGGTCAAGGTATGAAGCAGACCTATATGTATCTGTGGTATCTTTTATTTCAAGCTCAATGGGATAGATGCGATCACCGAAATCACCAAACCTAGAATTATTTAGTGAACGGACATCATCTATATAGCGGAAAGTGAAATTAAAGGATCGGGCTAGAGAATCTTTACAATTTGATATATCACTGAGAAGGGGTAGTTCATGCAGTATATTATTCACATCTTTGACTTGTGTTCCCTAAGGGAACAGTATTGTACATTTATTATACAGCTATAATTTTAATCCAATCAAAAACACCCATTTAAGACATGTGACCGTACATTATTTTTCCCATATTGTACAACAGGAAGCCGTATTTTTTCCGTATTGGACGTCCCGATAAGTCCGTATTTTTTTCGTATTGTACATTATGTAAGGGAAGTAACTCGTTGATTTTTTAACATTAATCTATAATCAAATTCTCTTGTTCGATATTTAACAGTTTGAGGAAAAAAAAGAAAGTTGCTTAGAATAGTTGTTGATCAGTTATTTTGCTGTTTTTAATTTATGTTTAGAGTTTACGAGATCTGTATTGATACAGAACATTTTCCTAACGAAATACTGTTGTGCAGTTTTTCGATTTAGACTGTATTAAAAGTTAAACATAAAATTGTTGTTATAGTATTGATCATTTCAGCTGTATAATGAATACATGTAGGTCATTATACAGTGTTATGTACAATATGGAAATATATTGTACTCGTCCGTATTGTATTGAAAACCCGTATTGTACATAACACTGTATATTAATATGAGTTCAGTATTTAGCATATATGTATGTAAAATGATTAATATAGTGAGTAAGCGATTGTTGTTTTATGCAAAGTGATCAATTTGTCAGGTACATGTATATCATGGTGGTCGTATAAAATACATGTTTATGTACACACCTGGTGGCAGAATAAAAAAGAGAATACTTTGTGATCAAGGCCTGTGGTTTGTAGTCCTGATCCTCAATATATACCCTTCAATTATTAATATGAAATATTTCGATACATGCTACCAAGATAGAGGACAACAACGTAAAATACCATGCCTATTTTTATGGTTAACTGCATGAATAGTCCTTAGACTATTTGTCTGGCGAGCTGCATGAACAACCCTAAGACTACTTGGCTGGCGAGCTGCATGAACAACCCTGAAACTATTTGTCTGGAGAGCTGCATGAACAACTTTGAGACTATTTGTCTGGCGAGCTGCATGAATAGTCCTGAGACTATTTGTCTGGCGAGCTGCATGAATAGTCCTGAGACTATTCATCTGGCGGGCTGCATGAATAGTTCTGAGACTATTTGTCTGGAGAGCTGCATGAATAGCTCTGAGACTATTTATTTGGCGAGCTGCATGAACATCCCTGAGACTATTTATCTGGCGAGCTGCATGAACAGCCCTGAGACTAATTGTCTGGCGAGCTGCATGAATAGTCCTCAGACTATTTGCCTGGCTAGCTGTATGAACAACCCTGAGACTATTTATCTGGCGAGCTGCATGAACAGCCCTGTGACTAATTGACTGGCGAGCTGCATAAATAGTCCTGAGACTAATTGTCTGGCGATCTGCATGAATAATCCTCAGACTATTTGCCTGGCTAGTTGCATGAATAGTTCTGAGACTATTTGTCTGGAGAGCTGCATGAATAGTCCGATGACTATTTGTCTGGCGAGCTGCATGAACAACCTTAGACTATTTCTCTGGCGAGCTGCATGAACAGCCCTGAGACTATTTGTATGGCTAGCTGCATGAATAGTCCGGCGACTGTTTATCTGGCGAGCTTCATGAACAGTCCTGAGACTATTTGTCCGGCTAGCTGCATGAATAGTCCTGAGACTATTTGTCTAGAGAGCTGCATGAATAGTCCTCAGACTATTTGCCTGGCTAGCTGCATGAACAGCCATGAGACTATTTATCTGGCGAGCTGCATGAACAGCCCTGAGAATAATTGTCTGGCGATCTGCATGAATAGTCCTGAGACTAATTGTCTGGCGATCTGCATGAATAATCCTCAGACTATTTGCCTGGCTAGCTGCATGAATAGTACTGAGACTATTTGTCTGGAGAGCTGCATGAATAGTCTGGTGACTATTTGTCTGGCGAGCTGCATGAACAACCATGAGACTATTTCTCTGGCGAGTTGCATGAACAGCTCTGAGACTATTTGTATGGCTAGCTGCATGAATAATCCGGCGACTATTTATCTGGCGAGCTGCATGAACAGTCCTGAGACTATTTATCTGGCGAGCTGCATGAACAGCTCTGAGAGTATTTGTCTGGCGAGCTGCATGAACAGCCCTGAGACTATCTTCTGGCGAGCTGCATGAACAGCCCTGAGACTAGTTGTATGGCTAGCTGCATGAACAGCCCCGAGACTATTTCTCTGGCTAGGTGCATGAACAGCTCTGAGAACATTTGTATGGCTAGCTGCATGAATAGTCCGGCGACTATTTATCTGGCGAGTTGCAGGAATAGTCCGGCGACTATTTATCTGGCCAGCTGCATGAACAACCCTGAGACTATTTCTATGGCTAGCTGCATTAATAGACCGGCGACTATTTATCTGGCGATCTGCATGAACAGCCCCGAGACTGTTTCTCTGGCGAGCTGCAGGAACAGCCCTGACACTATTTGTATGGCGAGCTGCATGAATAGTCAATCCGGCGACTATTTGTTTGGCGAGCTGCATGAATAGCTCTGAGACTATTTGTATGTCTAGATGCATGAACAATCCTGAGACTATTTGTCTGGCGAGCTGTATGAACAGCCCTGAGACTATTTATCTGGCGATCTACATGAAAATATCTGACACTATTTATATGGCTAGCTGCATGAATAGTCAGGCGACTATTTGTCTGGCGAGCTGCATGAACAACCATGAGACTATTTCTCTGGCGAGTTGCATGAACAGCCCTGAGACTATTTGTATGGCTAGCTGCATGAATAATCCGGCGACTATTTATCTGGCGAGCTGCATGAACAGTCCTGATTTAAACTATTTATCTGGCGAGCTGCATGAACAGCTCTGAGAGTATTTGTCTGGCGAGCTGCATGAACAGCCCTGAGACTAGTTGTATGGCTAGCTGCATGAACAGCCCCGAGACTATTTCTCTGGCTAGGTGCATGAACAGCTCTGAGAACATTTGTATGGCTTGCTGCATGAATAGTCCGGCGACTATTTATCTGCCGAGCTGCAGGAATAGTCCGGCGACTATTTATCTGGCCAGCTGCATGAACAACCCTGAGACTATTTGTATGGCTAGCTGCATTAATAGACCGGCGACTATTTATCTGGCGATCTGCATGAACAGCCCCGAGACTATTTCTCTGGCGAGCTGCAGGAACAGCCCTGACACTATTTGTATGGCGAGCTGCATGGATAGTCAATCCGGCGACTATTTGTTTGGCGAGCTGCATGAATAGCTCTGAGGCTATTTGTATGTCTAGATGCATGAACAATCCTGAGACTATTTGTCTGGCGAGCTGTATGAACAGCCCTGAGACTATTTATCTGACGATCTACATGAAAATCTCTGACACTATTTGTATGGCTAGCTGCATGAATAGTCCGGCGACTGTTTATCTGGCGAGCTTCATGAACAGTCCTGAGACTATTTGTCCGGCTAGCTGCATGAATAGTCCTGAGACTATTTGTCTAGAGAGCTGCATGAATAGTCCTCAGACTATTTGCCTGGCTAGCTGCATGAACAGCCATGAGACTATTTATCTGGCGAGCTGCATGAACAGCCCTGAGAATAATTGTCTGGCGATCTGCATGAATAGTCCTGAGACTAATTGTCTGGCGATCTGCATGAATAATCCTCAGACTATTTGCCTGGCTAGCTGCATGAATAGTACTGAGACTATTTGTCTGGAGAGCTGCATGAATAGTCTGGTGACTATTTGTCTGGCGAGCTGCATGAACAACCATGAGACTATTTCTCTGGCGAGTTGCATGAACAGCTCTGAGACTATTTGTATGGCTAGCTGCATGAATAATCCGGCGACTATTTATCTGGCGAGCTGCATGAACAGTCCTGAGACTATTTATCTGGCGAGCTGCATGAACAGCTCTGAGAGTATTTGTCTGGCGAGCTGCATGAACAGCCCTGAGACTATCTTCTGGCGAGCTGCATGAACAGCCCTGAGACTAGTTGTATGGCTAGCTGCATGAACAGCCCCGAGACTATTTCTCTGGCTAGGTGCATGAACAGCTCTGAGAACATTTGTATGGCTAGCTGCATGAATAGTCCGGCGACTATTTATCTGGCGAGTTGCAGGAATAGTCCGGCGACTATTTATCTGGCCAGCTGCATGAACAACCCTGAGACTATTTCTATGGCTAGCTGCATTAATAGACCGGCGACTATTTATCTGGCGATCTGCATGAACAGCCCCGAGACTGTTTCTCTGGCGAGCTGCAGGAACAGCCCTGACACTATTTGTATGGCGAGCTGCATGAATAGTCAATCCGGCGACTATTTGTTTGGCGAGCTGCATGAATAGCTCTGAGACTATTTGTATGTCTAGATGCATGAACAATCCTGAGACTATTTGTCTGGCGAGCTGTATGAACAGCCCTGAGACTATTTATCTGGCGATCTACATGAAAATCTCTGACACTATTTATATGGCTAGCTGCATGAATAGTCAGGCGACTATTTGTCTGGCGAGCTGCATGAACAACCATGAGACTATTTCTCTGGCGAGTTGCATGAACAGCCCTGAGACTATTTGTATGGCTAGCTGCATGAATAATCCGGCGACTATTTATCTGGCGAGCTGCATGAACAGTCCTGAGACTATTTATCTGGCGAGCTGCATGAACAGCTCTGAGAGTATTTGTCTGGCGAGCTGCATGAACAGCCCTGAGACTAGTTGTATGGCTAGCTGCATGAACAGCCCCGAGACTATTTCTCTGGCTAGGTGCATGAACAGCTCTGAGAACATTTGTATGGCTTGCTGCATGAATAGTCCGGCGACTATTTATCTGCCGAGCTGCAGGAATAGTCCGGCGACTATTTATCTGGCCAGCTGCATGAACAACCCTGAGACTATTTGTATGGCTAGCTGCATTAATAGACCGGCGACTATTTATCTGGCGATCTGCATGAACAGCCCCGAGACTATTTCTCTGGCGAGCTGCAGGAACAGCCCTGACACTATTTGTATGGCGAGCTGCATGGATAGTCAATCCGGCGACTATTTGTTTGGCGAGCTGCATGAATAGCTCTGAGGCTATTTGTATGTCTAGATGCATGAACAATCCTGAGACTATTTGTCTGGCGAGCTGTATGAACAGCCCTGAGACTATTTATCTGACGATCTACATGAAAATCTCTGACACTATTTGTATGGCTAGCTGCATGAATAGTCAGGCGACTATTTGTCTGGCGAGCTGCATGAACAGTTCTGAGACTATTTATCTGGCGAGCTGCATGAACAGCCCTGAGACTATTTGTCTGGCGATCTGCATGAACATCCCTGAGACTATTTATCTGGCGATCTGCATGAACAGCCCTGAGACTATTTCTCTGGCGAGCTGCATGAACAGCCCTGAGACTATATATCTGGCTAACCGGATTAAACTATTGATTTGAATAATTGTGATTTTTTTCTCCAGAATAATTGGAACGCGAGTTTCCGATGTGAAGATATTTTAAGATTGAAATGGTGAAAAGGTGACGACGGACTCCACATGAACGTTAGACACCGAACAATAAAATATGTATTGTAAATAACTGACAATGGTTTCAAATATAATAGAAATAGAATATATATCTCTCTAGCATAAATATCCACAGTCAATTCTAGAATTATATTTAATAAAATGTGCCTGTCTGTCGTACACATTAACTATGACTGTGTGTCGACAATACGTGTATTTATGTTTTAAGATAAAATTTATTATTTTAATTGATGTTAATAGACTTACAAAAATGTCACATTTGTAACTAAATATAAGTTGGCTTCAGTTCAAGAATTTCCCAATTATACATGTATTTAATTCATATAGAAATAATACGGTCTACAAATATATGTCCTGCATAATATATATATATAATGTACTCTCAATGTTTGGAATTTTGCCCAGTGGAGTAAATTATTCCATATGTATTCCAAACTGTACCATACATGACATTCACACACGTGATCGGTCAACATGAGTTAGAATACGATCTTGAACTCCTAACTGTTTATCTAATGAATTATTGGTTAAATTTGTTTTATTAGCTGTTCATAAATAATTGTAAAAGTATAAAAGGACATGGGTTATTATTGTGTGCAAGAGTATACAAAGTATTTTAAATTTGGTCACGAATTTATAAATCCCAATACACATGTATTTGAAATTAAATTTCTAAAATTAAATATTCCTTTCAGCCATATGATTATTTATACAAATTCAAAGTTTAAAAGAGTAATATGCAGGGACATCCTATGTTTATATAAATAGCGTCCGCATTTAATCTCAAGTTTACATGTTTTATTTAACAACTTACATTAACCACCGTTAAAATCTTTAGTCATGTTTTACTATTGTGTTAAAGGACCAACCAGACATGATAAGAACTAAAGAAATTAATTATTTATTAATTTTTATTGAATGTATAAGAATTCTATAACATATAATTGAAAAATTGTTTAAAGTGGCGTTAAACAGCACAACCCTAACCATTAAATTTACTTTTTCTGAAATCGCACAGCTTACATAACTGATAGTATGGTCATACAGATTTAACTATGATTGATTGATTGGGTGGTTGTTGTTTAATGTCAATTTAGCAATTTTACAGCTATATCATGGCGAGAACACAGAAGGGATGATGATATATGTTTGTACTTAGCCATCAAGCTTGACAAGTTTTGTTGGTTTTAAAGAAATAGCTCAATAAAAGTGCGTACTGACACATTGTCCAGATTCTGAGCTAACAAGTCTTTGCTTATACTCCTTGATGATGTGTTGCTCTTTGCGGAGAGGCTACAAATACTAATTGTATAGTCTTTGGTTTTATCTAACCGGGGATCGAATCCCCGATCTACCATCCTAGAGGCTAGGGTGTTAACTATTATACACCAACTAGGCGCTTACTAGCATTGAGCAAGATGAAATCGACCCATGTCTCTTGTCAGTGCAAACAATTCATTCAACAAACTGAGCGAGAAAAAAATCATCGTTATTTAGAGGATTATGGGTGATATTAAACGACCTTTTCAACAATATTTCAGTTACATCGAGGTCATCAGTTTGGATATGGGGGGGGGGGGGGGGGGGCGAAAGTATCGGAATAAAACCACCACAATTCCATCAATCACCAACAAACTTTTCAGATATAGAGATATAGAGATACCCCATGTGATGGCGAGCAGGGTAGTGGTCCAACTTCCAACCAATGGTGTTAGGGCACTGATTACATACCCAGTATTCACACAACATCATTTACACATTGAAATGTTGATGTTGTTTTTAATGTTATTTCACCGTCGATACGGTGTTGTGTGCCTGCTGAGTAGGTAGATGTAAATCTTATTATGTACCCAACCTTTCCAGCCCCTTTATTTACGTAAATACATGTAATATTTTGATCGTTTATCCATTGAAAATAATACTTTATTCCTGAAGTAATACCGCTTAAATGTATTAACTGAATTTATGTTGGACCACACGGTGTGATAAACGTCTGAAGGCAGGTTCATAGCCTACAGTAAGATTAATCGTATACTATAAATCATATACAAAATGTACTATTGTTGTAGTATAGACACCACAGCTCACACCTAACAATTAATCTGATACTTTTATTATTTCAATAAAAAATCACTTTCCCTCCAAAACAAAACGGTTATCACTGATGAAGATGGCATGGCTGGAGCCTTATACACTATGATTACTATTGTGCTATATACGTATGATGCGAATCAAGAGGAACCCTGAAGGTAGATCATATTGGGTCTGTCCTTGGATGAGAACACGCCCAAAATTTGAGACATTATATGCAATTTTGACAGAATTTTTCATCTCATCCCTTGCCATTGTAGTTTTCTCTTCTTTTTGTACTCATATTTACTTTGTTGATATCAGGTTGGTGTTTACAGAAACATACTTTTTCCTTTGATTTGACTGGATGGATATATGAATAAAAAACGAATACTACACATTTTGAAATAGAGCTTTAATCGGAAAACAATGGTGTATTTGTATTTTTATTTGTGGTATACTACAAATAATAAGCGGTACATACGATATGATTTGCCATACACCATTAATCTTGCCGTGTGAACCGACCTTAAGACAATTACTATGTGTAGTGGTATGCGTGTTTCTCGTGGATAGCAGTTTCCTGTAAATTACTAAATAATAATTAAAAAAAACTTTACCCATTATCTTCTATAAAATCTCGAAGACATACACCAGTTTTACTATCTCTTACAACATCAGGGTAGCAAAGGGTATATAACGTAAAACCTGCAAATAATAAAAGATTATAATGTATGCTAAAACTAATTTACCCCCGCTCGGGATAAAATCCTAATATCCTGCAAACCCGTGTTAAAACTGACAACAAAGTATGGCTTCTATGAGTTATTTCTTAATCCTACAGTTATATCGAGTGCACCACACCACGACCGATTATCGATGCCATAACTTCAGTGGTGATAGGAGCTGATTGTACAAGAACGATATAAATCATCTTATGCGATCGCTGTCACGACGTCCCCTCGTATGTAATGAAAGGGTTACACAATTGTACATGTGTCGAAAAGCGGTTGGAAATGGAAATTGTATTTCATATCTAAATTTCAGTCAGTATACTTATAAGAGAGCGTGTATTTAAAAAAAATAATGATATATACATGTATATATACTATGAAACCATGTAGAAGTCTGTTGTCAATAAAGCAAATGCATCCCACGTTGTAGTGAGTTTTTATTCTGGCAAACATTGAATGTCTTATAATAAATAACAATAGATGAGTAAAGTAAAAGTTCAAATATCATAAAATAGCAGTACAAAGAGGGACAACTCTTACATTGTTGTATTATATCAGTAGGTACTATTACACAGCGAGTGTATACAAATATAAACCGAGTAGTTTTGTTTGTTTGTACATGTATGTATACATTTCATAAACATACTCTTGTATCAAAAATATACAGATTTGTATAAAGCTTGACAGATATACACGATCAACCAACACATTCCTGCCACATTGCTTAGGTAGCATGTAAATCTAACTACATGTAAAGCCAAGACGGGACATGTATGTAAATACATTGTCCATTCTAACAAATAAAACTGTCAAGGTAAAATTATATTACATACCAAGTTTTTTCCAGTGTAAACTGTTGTATACATCCCTCAAAACATCATCTAATAACGATTTGTCTATCATTTGATGAAATTTATGTGGGTCTTTATTTTGTGAAATAGCTTGTGCAACCAATGCAGTCGCAAGCTTTTCTACCGGAAACCCTCTAGTGTCTACATAGTCTAATATTGGATCTCGGTCTTCTCCTGGGAAGAAAATGTCATGCACATGTGTTTCCATTTTCATAGCATTCATTAAAATTTCACGTGATGCCTCAGAAACAAGATCGCGGCCATTTTCGTGTGGTGTTAATGCATTAAGTCTTTCAATGTTTAACCTTTCTCCAGGTCTAATAGGTCTGGCGAGAAGGTTAAAACTATTTGATCGACTAACATTTGTTCCTCGTTTCAACTTCGGGGTGAGTCTTTGGGAGTTACTCCGCCTGACAGATGACGAAGGCATGTCTTTATCACCAGGGACCTTTAAAGAGTTTGAAGTGTGTTCATCTGTAAGAAAAATATATACATTTTATGAAAAGAAATATAGTATTTTTGATGATGACTGGTCGCCATTTTTTTTTTTCACGATTTACACTATCGCTTCAGATAAGACACGGACAAGCGTTGTTCATCCTATACCATTATCAAGGAATCGTACGATGACGATGTGATATAACTTAACATATTTTGAACGCCTCAAAGGGGGAACACAAGTTGTAAATTGAGTGAGAGACAAAGTATTTATGACCAAAAGTATAAAAAAAATACAAAAAGACAAGCAATGATCCACAAAACACTACATATCAATCTAGGGAGCAAAACGAAAGGTGCTCGAGTGGGGTAAGCAGTTCCTGCTGTAAATGTATTGATGGTTTGGTGTATGGTGCTTACCGCCACTTTCAACAATACTAGTATTTCAGTTATATCGTGGCAGTCAGTTTTATTGGTGGAGGAAACCGGAGTACCCAGAGAAAACCACCGACCTGTCGCAAGTCACTGACAAACTTTATCGTTTAACGTTGTATCGAGTACACCTCGCCATGAGCGGGCTTTCGCTAAATTTATTGAAATATTTACATATGGAGGAATCTACATTTTTTCTGTGAAACAAAATGTTCTCTGTGTAATTGATAGGCTTATAAGAAGTACATGTGTATGTTGAAAATCATTAATGTCTGATATTTTAATTATTAATGTAAGAAAAGCTAAACTTTGAGTGGAAAATTTAAGAAAATCTATCGTAATTAGTTTGTTGTACATATACACAGATAATATGATCTTAAATTTAAAAAAAACACAGAAATGTTCAGTAGGTAATGTTTACATGCATGGTCATAAAGTTTAATTATACTGTGAAATCCATTATGTAGACGTGTCCGACTATAGACAGAGTGTTAACATATCTAGATACAAGGAATTACAAGTCCCTCAACACTGTAGTATCATTAATTAAATATCTCCCCTCTAATAATTAACACAATGAGTCTTGTTGTTACGAGGTAGAATATTTATTTGTTTTTATCAGATATCATTTTACTTATTTCATCTTGTCATGTGTGTTATTATTATTTATGTTATCATATTGAACAAATTCTTTGTACCACTGTACTTACTATGGTGTTTAAGAAATAAAGAATTTTGATATAACTGTTCAAAGGATAAGTCATGCCCCTAATCATATCCATGAATCACATGAATAAAAATAAACAATATTCCGAATGACTGGCTGGATAGCATATTTTATATAAAACGAAGACGTGATTACTACTGTAATACAAACTGCTCATTATATACACATCTTTAATAGACCGTGAAAAAAAATCATTGGAGCAAACAATGAGTCCACAGAGGACAAGGGAATACAAACAGTGTAACTTAAAAACTATGGGTTTTCACGGAATGCAAACAGTGTAACATAAAAACTAAGGTTTTTATGGAACACAAACAGTGTAACATAAAAATTAAGGTTTTCATGGAATACAAAGAGTGTAACTTAAAAAATATGGGTTTTCAAGGAATACAAACAGTGTAACATAAAAATTAAGGTTTTTATGGAACACAAACAGTGTAACATAAAAACTAAGGTTTTCGTGGAATACAAACAGTGTAACATAAAAACTAAGGTGTTCATGGAACACAAACAGTGTAACATAAAAACTATGGTTTTCATGGAATACAAACAGTGTAACATAAAAATTAAGGTTTTCACGGAATACAAACAGTGCATCTTAAAACTAAAGTTTTCACGGAATACAAACAGTGTAGCATAACAAATTAAAGGTTTTCATGGAACACAAACAGTGTATCTTAAAAACTAGAGGTTTTCATGGAATACAAACATGTAACTTAAAAATTAAGGTTTTTCATGCAATACATGTACAAACGGTGTTTTACCTACCGCTGGACAAGGTTGTATATTTAAGACATTTGGTTTTTTTGGCAATATAAATAACACGACGTTTGTTCTCAACGACAATGTTCTTGTTATATAGCGACTAACGCCACACAGTATAATATATTCATTGTATTTATGTTTCCCCACCAATATCAGATATTTCCGACAGGTCCGACATGTATCTCCGTGTATTCTGGTTAACGTTTCCTCCATCAATATAACTAACCCACATGCTATAGCTGAAATGTTGTTGCAAGTGGCGTTAAACACCCGTTAATCTATGAATTTCAATACATCATTAATTTATTTCATGCGTCAAATAGCGATCCGAAAATTGCAAACATTGAAACGTGCGTTTTGCAGTACTCCTTGTAGCTAGGAACGATCATTTAACGTTTTCGTGTGAAAAATATAGCCACTCTAAAAGATAAATGATAGGTCCCTTATGCAAACTTGACAAAACATAAAACATGTATGTCATCAGAGATTAATAAGAAAGTAGAACAAATTCCTACATTTCTCTTACCTTTCTTCGTGTCTCTCATTTTTAATGCTAATAAATCCCTGTACTCCCAAAAAACTACAACTTCATAGCACGAATTAAAGAATTTCCTTTTGTTTACAATTTTACAGAATAGTCTGTTTGTATACCCGTTTTCCGCCACTGAACAACATTTTTGTTGACGTGTAAACGAGTTTAAAAAGTCGTAATCAAAACATATAGAGTTAACTGTACTGAATAGTTTTAATGACACGTGATCTTTCTCTCGTTGTAAATTTTAAATACACATCACGAAATTTGGTAATTTACTTTAATAGTAGCTTTCAATATCAAGTGGATCATTTCTGATAAGAGTATTTTAAAATGTCAATGAATTGATGTCAAATTTTAAATTTTGTTCGGTTTATGAAGTGCCTTTCTACACAAAAGATACAAGGTAAATTGCTGAGAGCGTTAAGTTGGTCAAAATCTCGCTTTTATTTTTTTACTTTTCTTTCTTAAATATTTTTATTTCGATTTTTTGCTGAAAAGGGGAGAGGGTGCAAACTTTCGGTCAAAATTACCGTAAAATTATATTAATTCAAACAAAGTCCTGTCATTTTTCAATATGATTTTTGCCAATATAAATTAAGATGAATGAACTTTTAACACCCGTTTACATTCATAGAGTCGATTACCGGTGTTTAAAGCCTCTTTCAGCAATATTTCCGTTTTATAGCTGAAGCCAGTTTTATTAGAAAAGGAAACCAAAGTATTATCCAGAGATAATCACAGATCTTCTATATATATCCAATTACCATACGATCATGGTCATCAAACCCAGTCTATATCTAAGGCATTGGAATAAAATCTGGTTAAGCGCCACTTTCAACATATATAGCGCTGTCTGGATTGAAAGGACATTATTAATAAAATGAAGAAATATACTATATAGATTAAAAATGGACTGAACACTTATATTCGAGTGAGTGAGTGATTGTTGTTTAACGCCAATTAAGCAATTTTTTAGCTATATCATCGCGAGAACAAGTTAATTTTCAATGAGATGATGATGAGGTCCGCTTTGTACTAGACCAACACGCTAAGTTGGATTTTTATAGCGCTACCTCATTGAAACAACAGTCCGCGGGTATACATGTCGCTCCACTCAGACACATTATTCTGATTCTGAGCCAACCAGTCTTTGCTCATTCTCCTTAGTGCCGCGTCCTTAGCGGAGAAGCAACAGAGATACAATTTTATAGCATTTGGTTTGACCCGACCGGGGCTCGAACCCACGAGCTACCACACTCGGTTCGAGAACGCTAACCATTACGCCACCGATGCGGTTACTTATATTCGAAAGACATCATTAATTTCAGCACAACATACAATAACAGATTTGATTTCTCCATTATTAGATTATAAACAAGGAAAAGAAAGATTCGAGTTAAGTCACAAACAACATTACCAGAAGTTAATGTCACAAACAACATTACCAGAAGTTAATGTCACACACAACATTACCAGAAGTTAATGTCACAAACAACATTACCAGAAGTTAATGTCACAAACAACATTACCAGAAGTTAATGTCACAAACAACATTACCAGAAGTTAATGTCACACACAACATTACCAGAAGTTAATGTCACACACAACATTACCAGAAGTTAATGTCACAAACAACATTACCAGAAGTTAATGTCACAAACAACATTACCAGAAGTTAATGTCACACACAAAATTACCAGAAGTTAATGTCACACACAACATTACCAGAAGTTAATGTCACACACAACATTACCAGAAGTTAATGTCACAAACAACATTACCAGAAGTTAATGTCACACACAACATTACCAGAAGTTAATGTCACACACAACATTACCAGAAGTTAATGTCACAAATAACATTACCAGAAGTTAATGTCACACACAACATTACCAGAAGTTAATGTCACACACAACATTACCAGAAGTTAATGTCACACACAACATTACCAGAAGTTAATGTCACACACAACATTACCAGAAGTTAATGTCACAAACAACATTACCAGAAGTTAATGTCACAAACAACATTACCAGAAGTTAATGTCACCAACAACATTACCAGAAGTTAATGTCACCAACAACATTACCAGAAGTTAATGTCACCAACAACATTACCAGAAGTTAATGTCACACACAACATTACCAGAAGTTAATGTCACACACAACATTACCAGAAGTTAATGTCACAAACAACATTACCAGAAGTTAATGTCACACACAACATTACCAGAAGTTAATGTCACACACAACATTACCAGAAGTTAATGTCACAAACAACATTACCAGAAGTTAATGTCACAAACAACATTGCCAGAAGTTAATGTCACAAACGACATTACCAGAAGTTAATGTCACAAACAACATTACCAGAAGTTAATGTCACAAACAACATTACCAGAAGTTAATGTCACACACAACATTACCAGAAGTTAATGTCACAAACAAAATTACCAGAAGTTAATGTCACAAACAACATTGCCAGAAGTTAATGTCACAAACGACATTACCAGAAGTTAATGTCACAAACAACATTACCAGAAGTTAATGTCACAAACAACATTACCAGAAGTTAACGTTTTGAGACAGTAATCATGTATTTAATTTGTTAATTATATTAGCTAATATAGAATAGGTGATTAATTTTTTTTAATTACACTTTCTACAGATTTTGGCCATCAAAGGTTTCGTATTACTTTGATTACAGGAGTTTTAACACATGTAAGATACGTACTTGTGTGTGTAGGTAAACATTGATGACAAGATAAAAGCAAGATGAACGTGCTAATCTTATCAGACAACTTAAATATGCAGCCCCGTAAACAAAGAATGGGAAATAAAACCACCGTGACACCTGAAAGTCTACGTCTTACCATAAATGTCAATTGATTTCTTAATAATATCTGATGTTTGATAGTACACCGTAAAAACCAATATACAGTGAAATCTGTCTGAACGTATTCACGAATAAACCGAAACCTGTCTGAGCGGAGTCAAGAATAAACCGAAATCTGTCTGATCGGAGTCACGAATAAACCGAAATATGTCTGAACGGAGTCACAAATAAACCGAAATCTGTTTGAGCGGAGTCACGAATAAACCGAAATATGTCTGAGCGGAGTCACCAATAAACCGAAATCTGTCTGAGCGGAGTCACGAATAAACCGAAATCTGTCTGAGCGGAGTCACAAATAAACCGAAATCTGTTTGAGCGGAGTCACGAATAAACCGAAATATGTCTGAGCGGAGTCACGAATAAACCGAAATCTGTCTGAGCGGAGTCGCGAATAAACCGAAATATGTCTGAACAGGGTCACGAATAAACCGAAATATGTCTGAATGGAGTCACGAACAAACCGAACTATGTCTGAGTGGAGTCACGAATAAACCGAAATCTATCTGACCGGAGTCACGAATAAACTGAAATATGTCTGAGTGGAGTCACGAATAAACCGAAATCTGTCTGAGCGGAGTCACGAACAAACCGAAATCAGTCAGCGGAGTCACGAATAAATCGAAATATGTCTGAACGAAGTCACGAATAAACCGAAATATATCTGAACGGAGTCACGAATAAACCGAAATCTTTCTGACCGGAGTAACGAATTTACCGAAATATTGTCCACATCGAAAATCCAAACTAGTAATAAACTCTGATTATAATCAGTGATAACTTTACAAATTTAGCATGTATAATACATACACCTGTCTATTCTGAAGAAAAATCTCCCGAATAACAAACATATGACGTTTTTGTCTTATTTCATAGTTTTACAACAATATTTAGTTATTAAATATTGAATGTGGCGTTAAACATCATAACCCATAGTCTTACAGTTAGTTAAAGACACTAGTTCCATGTGTATGCCGGTATCTCATGAACCAAATGAGGTATATATGAATAATGAAGAAAAGTGTCTATTAATGTTAATTGTCAGCTAATGATTGAATGTTGACCACAGGACAGATAATGATATCAGTGGTAGCAGTATTCACGTACTTGTGTGAAACTTAGGAATCGTATTGTAATAGGCCTATTGTAATGACCCTTGATCGGAGATTAAAAACGTGAGAATTGTACAACAGACTGGTTGAATGAAGTATACATAATGAAAGTGTGTTAAGATAAGATCTTTACGATTGAACGTTTGTTAAAACACGTGAATTATATATTAATTAACCTCTTCACAACATTCAAAGTTTTACCATCTTTATTTTCTTTCGCTTGTGCTGTTTTGTTTATTGTATTATAGACGGGTTTTTCAAATTATCCCCCTTAGTACTGCACGCCGCCGCTATGTGACATAATTGTTCCGTCCGCCATTAAGGTCGTGAATGTAGATATACGCAGCAACAACCAGCATTATATACTCGCAGAAGTTTACGATTTTTGAAGGAAAATGTTTGTTTGTTTCCTAATCTTAATAAAAGACACAATGGAGCCACACTATATAAAAGTGTTTGTTTATATTAAAATTGTGTGTTCGTTAACATAAAATCAATAATTATTCAAAGTGCCCCCCCCCCCCCCCTGAACACCCTTTTCGTCCACGGAAAGTATTTTTGTCAGTGTAAACGTAGTCTGGTTGTCAGTCCATGGTTTCGCGTATGTGTGATCATCTCTTCCCAAAAAGTCGGAATATTTGTATTGTGTTTTCTTGCGCTAACACTTGACGGTTCAAGAACATTAAACTCACAGATAGCTTCTGGAAGGTGTTCCGTTTTATATCCTGAAGATGTAGAAACAGTATCACCGGAATATATCTCCGCACCGCTTTCTTCCTGTATTAGTTTTCGTTTTTTACTTTCGGGTTCATGTCTCATAATTTTTCGCCGGCCAGGAGTTGGCTTTTTTTCATACCCCAGCTTAAGTTGTCAGGAATTGGGTTTCTTTCTGTCGGCTTTCCGTCCTGCTTGGGGAGGGATTTTCTATTTAAAGCGTTTTCCCACTGTAATCGTATTGACTGCCGGCACACGAATTACCACCACCTTTTTTTATATTTTACTTCACTTGCCATAATATAAATACAAGAAATAATAAAAAAAAAAAAAATCGATGTGAAAATAAAAGACAAATGTAGTCTATATGGAATCATACAAGAACAGTCTTCATGTTTTTGTTTATGTAATTCACCAAAATTTTGTTTCCATTCATTTAATTTACGGCGATTATTTGAACAACCGTTGCCGGCACACGAATTACCACCACCTTTTTTTATATTTTACTTCACTTGCCATAATATAAATACAAGAAATAATAAAAAAAAAAAAAAAAATCGATGTGAAAATAAAAGACAACTAATGTTTACTAATGATATACTATAGATTATTGATGCACGTGTGTTATCTTTCACGAGTGCTATGGCCGACGCAGCACGTGACCTCTAAATGGCAGCGCACATGATTTTGAGATAAGCTGTGGATAAACCCGTCTATAGTGTTGTATTATTTATACAAGCACGACTTATATTTGGTGTTGCTTCAGATTATTTTACTTTTATAATCCCATATCAGGGGAAACTTCAGTTTTAGAAGAAAAAATACGAATGTCTTATGTGTCTGAGGGATAATGTTTGAATATTAATTATTTAAAGATGATATGACCATTTAGAGAATGAGAGAGTCAGTGGTTGTTGTTTAACGCCAAGTCAGCGATTTTGCAGCTCTATCATAGTGAGAACAAATTATATTTCTCTAAGATCATGATGATGATGATTTTTCAGATGTATCATAGTGAGAACAAGTTATATTTTTCTAAGATCATGATGATGATGATGATGATGATAATGCTCGGTTGGTACTAGAGGAACACGCTGGGTTATATTTTTTATATTCCTAGCTCACTAAAACAATAACTAAAATGTAGACATTTCGCTCTCCAAAACCACTAGTTTTCGCACTTACATCTTAATGCTGCGTGTATTGCGGAGAAACAGCAAATGCAATTTTTATTGTCTTTGGCTTGACCCAACCGTGGCTCCAACCCACGATCAATAGCACATGAGGCGATATAATTCCCGAGAACAATCCGTATTTTATAATGTAGTATCGAGTACACCTCGACATTGACGTGAATCGAACTCTCTTTAGTACTGATAGCAACTGATTGAATATGTACGTATTATATGGTGTTTCATGTACGTCGTGATCATTAAGACTCTAAGTACTTACCTAATTAATTTGTGTTGTCCATTCATTGTCTACAACAAATCAAGAAAAGAGGCTGCAATAACTCTCAACAATACATTTCTCAATGACAATCAGATACGTATATTCATAATCGAAATCGGGATTAGCACTAGGACACGTCATGTCAAAATATTATGTAAAATTATGATGGTGCAGTAACTACGTGTTACAGTAAATAAATTAATGACTTTGGCATTTCGCTACTACCCACCATACATCATGCAACAATGGTTAAGTATATTAACTCTTTATTTTCCTGACAACCTACATATATTACTATTTAACGTTTCCGCATTAATTGAATTAAATGGCATTAAAAATATTTTGCAAATATTCATATTCATGTTTTTTTCCTGATCATTGAAGTATTTTAATAACTTTAAATATATATTTATAAATTATTTCCTGCTCTGAAATTGAAATATTTTAGTATTTAAACTCTTTTTGAATAGAACGGTAGTGTGATTTACATCCGTGTGTGCAAGCAGCCTCGACCGTCACTATGATCTCCACTTGTGACGAGACGTACTTGATATAATTAAAGGGACCAAAGTTTGTCGGTAACTGGCGGCAGATAGCTTGTATTCTCCATGTACTTCCCTTTCCTGCACCAATACAACTGAAATATTGTTTAGAGTGGCGTTAGACAGCTGTAGCATAATTTTGAATATGTGTACACAAATGGTATAGTAATGTTAATAGATACTTCTGGTTTAATAACTACACTTATAGTTTAATAAATACACTTATAGTTTAATAACTACACTTATAGTTTAATAACTACACTTATAGTTTAATAACTACACCTATAGTTTAATAACTACACTTATAGTTTAATAACTACACTTATAGTTTAATAACTACACTTATAGTTTAATAAATACACTTATAGTTTAATAACTACACTTCTGTTTTAATAACTACACTTCTGGTTTAATAACTACACTTATAATTTAATAACTACACTTATAGTTTAATAACTACACTTATAGTTTAATAACTACACTTATAGTTTAATAACTACACTTATAGTTTAATAAATACACTTATAGTTTAATAACTACACTTATAGTTTAATAACTACACTTATAGTTTAATAACTACACCTATAGTTTAATAACTACACTTATTGTTTAATAACTACACTTATAGTTTAATAACTACACTTATAGTTTAATAAATACTTATAGTTTAATAACTACACTTCTGTTTTAATAACTACACTTCTGGTTTAATAACTACACTTATAATTTAATAACTACACTTATAGTTTAATAACTACACTTATAGTTTAATAACTACACTTATAGTTTAATAACTACACTTATAGTTTAATAAATACGTTTTTTGTTATATCTTTTCAATCGGTAAAAGGACCAGCCACCAGCTTTTACACTTAGAACGTCTTCTGTATAAGGTGATTCGTTGGGTGTGCTCGAATATTCGTTAATTTGCATACATGTTACCTGGTTTAGTAGTTGGGACAGGTTTGGAAACTTCAAAATGAATGATTGTCATTTAACTCCCAGTGAACGGTTATGTCTGCTCTATAATAGACCTACATGCTGAGCTGGATGTTCATAGTTCTAGCTCACTGAAACACGCTGACGTCCGAAGGAACACATTTAAATAATCAATATTTTTTGTTTTCATAGAAAATGTCAGATTGTCCGGAATAAACTAGTCATGCACAGATAATAAGTTTATATCTTGAAGCAAGTCATATAGTTTTTAATGTATCTGAGATTATATATAATATTGTTTGTATGATTAGATGTATTGGATAAACATCTGAAATGCTGGGGGTAATTTGACCATCAGACGTTTGTCTTAAATATACGTACATAGACGTATATGATATCTAGTGAAATCTTTATTGACACCTTGTTAGCCTCGATACATTTATAATTTTGAATGAATGATTGAAATTCAATGAACGGATGCAACG